>JAFEMH010001357.1:0-60000 GCA_022495995.1 Adenophora triphylla var. japonica | reverse complement strand
CTAAACTGCAACTCCGTGTGGAACAAGCCCCATAAAGTACGCCAGAAGTGACTCAAAAATTTCGTGTCACGATCGAAAGTAATAGTCTTAGGCACTCCATGCAAACGCACCACCTCTTTGAAAAACAAACCCGCAACATGACAAGCATCCTAAGTCTTCCGACAAGGAATGAAGTGAGCCATTTTAGAGAAATGATCAACAACCACAAAAACTGAGTCATTGCCACGTTGTGTGCGAGGCAAACCAAGTACAAAATCCATAGAAAGATCTTCCCAAGGACCCTCAGGAATAGGCAAAGGAGTATACAAACCTGTATTTTGAACATGGCCCTTGTTAGATTGACAAACCATACACTTCCGCATAAACTTATGAGTGTCCTTCCGAATCTGTGGCCAAAAGTAACTCCTTGTAACCAACTCGACCGTCTTGTCCATGCCATGATGACCATCCTTGTGAATCTCATTGATAAGACTCTCACGAATCGAGCCTTGAGGAATACACAATCGATCCATGTAAAAGAGAAACCCATCCTGTAAGAGAAAAGACCCACAATTACAACCATCACGACATCTCGCCCAATCTTCCGCAAAATCCGGATCGGTCTCATATAACTCCTTGAGACAGTCGAAACCCACAACAAGGTTATGCATAGTCACCAACAAACATGCCCGACGGCTCAAAGCATCTGCCACCTTGTTATGGCTACCACTCTTGTGGATAATAACAAATGTAAACTGTTGGAGATAAGCCACCCACCGTGCATGCATTCGATTCAAAGACTTCTGGCCATTCATGTACTTCAAGGCTTCATGGTCAGTATGAAGAATAAACTCTCGATGAAGTAAATATTGATCCCAATGTTTTATGGCTTGCACCATCTGTGAATGTGTGCCCCAAATTTTTGTTTATTGGAAATTCACGCGAGTTTGAAGACAACCGGTTTAATTTGAAAAAACGGAGTCGCCACGCCATTTTGATTACCTCAAAACTTTGAAAAAAAGGTTTTATGGGTTCGGAGGTTAAGTTACCCCTTGGGAAGAACAGATCGTCGTTCACCCAAGGTGCCTTGCCGGAGCAAGTCTCCCAAGTTCACATTAATCGTGCTTGCTTGCGTGCTTTCTTGTGTGCATGTGTTTGAAAATAAAAGGGAGGGAATGTCCCAAGTCGTCTTCCGGACGTACAAACCATTTGTTGGTTATCGCTCGGGATTTCTTGGATTTTATGTATTCGGGATTATGATCCCGTCCTCATCTTAGACTTGTGATCATTGCATTTTTTAACCTCGGGACTTGCATGATCGAGAGAATGACTCTCTTTATGGTCAAAGATGAGGTTCTTTAGGAAGGAATGTCCTTAGCCCATCAATCCTACGCTTTTGAGACGGTCGAGCTTATATATATGCTTCATACTCATCTTAAGCGATAATTGGAGATATAGGGTTCAAGGTTGTCCCTTTCTAAAGAGATAATGGAACCTTTATAGAAGAAACGATGTAAAGATAGGATCTTTACACCGGTCCGTTCCGAGGTTGCTAATGGGGACGTGGGGGAATGCATGTAAAAATGACATTTTTAATAAAAAGATGACATTTTTGGGTTGCAAAGGATGCATTTGATTTAAAGAAATGATCTTTATTTGCAAAGGATGCATAAAGACGTTATTTTGAAAGCAAAGGATGCATTTTATGTATGAAAATGATGTTTGGGTGCAAAGGATGCATTTTTAATGTGAAAAGAGATTTTGAATGCAAAAAGAACGATTTTAATGCATGAAAATGGGTTTTAGGTGCAAAGGATGCACCTTTATGTATGAAAATGGTATTTTAATGAAAAGATGTCATTTTATGTATGAAGATACTATCTAAGTTGCAGATAGACATCAGATTATAGCATGATGAGGGTTAAAATCAGATTATAGCTTGAAGATATGCAGTTTCTGCAAACTGGCCATGTCTGTCGCGTGACATAGGCTGCCTATGTCGCGTGACATAACTAGCCACTTTGCAGAGACCTTTCAGCTGGGATTTGTAGAGGTATCCAGGCACCAATATGGCCAAGTTACTTCACAAACAGATATCAGAGGGCAAATATTCCAGTAATGAACACTTCAAGAGGGTGTGGATATGAGGGATCCACACTCATCTCGAGTGTTCATGCAAAACCAAGTCAAACCGGAGCTATTTCATGAAATGATTATGCAATCAGATGTGGATCTATGCAATATGAAGCTAAAGCGTGCAACTTTAATCAGAATACAACATTATCAATACAGATAGCACATAGATCTTATGTAAAATGAAGATAGGAGGAAGAAAAGGGTAGAAAATCGTTACCCTTGAAGACCACGACTCCCTATATCAAGTTAGATATAGGAGCCTTCAAAACAGCAACTTCTGGGGATTGAAATCAAGCCTTGGCTCCGTGGGAATCCTTGGTTCTTGGTATGTGTGGAAGTGTTTGTGTGGGAAGTGTGTGTGGGATTGATTTGGGAGGATTGTGAGGAGAGGGGATGCTTCCTGGGCGTATTCCCTATAGAGGGGGACTGAGGGGTGGAAAAGGTGTCTCAAATGAGAGTTGAAGGCCTCTATTTATAGGCTGCCTGCATGGGCTTGTTATGTCGCACGACATAACAAGCCATAACCGTTTTCCTTCTAGAAACATGCAAGGTGGAAATCTTCTAGAAGTTTTCATGGCCTATTATGTCGCACGACATAAGTAGCCACTTCCAGATTCTTCTAGAAACATGCAAGGTGGCAAGCTTCTAGAACTCTCCCTGACTGGTTATGTCGCACCTATTACAAGTAGCCACATCCAGTTAATTCTAGAAACATGCAAGGTGGCAGTTTTCTAGAAGGATTCCTTGAATTAAGAAAAACGTGTTTCTTAATTGGTAAGCATTCCTTTCAGCCTTTAATTAATTTGGAACAGTTCCGGAATGTTTCCGAAACTGTAGGAAAGTCCGGGGAATTACCGGAAAATTTACCGGAATTGCCGGGAAACTTAACCGGAAGGCATGAGCCAGATTTGGGTACTTACACCATCGCATAAAACTCAAGCTCATATACTGTCCACTTCCGTTTCGACTCTTCCAACTTTTGACTCATAAAAGCAACCAGACGCTTTTCTTGAATCAAAATAGCCCCAATGCCAACAACAGAAGCATCCGTCTCGAGTTCAAAAGGTTTAGAAAAATTCGGTAAAACTAACATTGGAGCACTAGTCAACTTTTCCTTAATCAAAGCAAAAGCAGAAGTCGCCTCATCGCCCCAATAAAATTTCCCTTTCTTCAAACATTCAGTAATAGGAGCCATGGTAGTACTAAAATTCCAAATAAAACGACAATAAAAAGTAGAAAGACCATGAAAACTCCGTACCTCACTAACCGTAGTCGGAATAGGCCAATCTCGAATAGCCCAAACTTTGTCCTCATCCACATGAATGCCATCTGCAAAAACAATATAACCCAAAAATAATAGTTTTTTAAGCATAAAACTACTCTTTTTGAGGTTAATGTACAACTCGTTCTCCTTCAAAGCCAGCAAAACTGCTTTGATGTGTACAAGGTGCTCCTCCTCGGACTTACTATAAATCAAGATGTCATCAAAGTAAACCACAAGAAATTTACCATTTAATGGTTTTCAAGACTTGATTCATCAAACGCATAAATGTGCTAGGAGCGTTAGACAAACCAAAAGGCATAACCAACCATTCATACAACCCCTCCTTCGTCTTGAAAGCTGTTTTCCATTCATCACCCGGACGAACACGAACTTGATGGTACCCACTCCTCAAATCAATTTTAGAAAAAACTTTAGCACCACAAAGCATATCCAACATATCATCAAGGCGAGGAATAGGGAATCGATACTTGACCGTAATCTTGTTGTTGGCTCGACTATCAACGCACATATGCCAAGTACCATCCTTCTTAGGCACAAGAAGGGCCGGAACTGCACAAGGACTCAAACTCTCCTGAATGTAGCCCTTTCTCAATAAATCTTCCACCTGCTCCCTCAAAATGTCATGTTCAGTCGGACTCATACGATAATGTAGAAGATTAGGAAGAGATGCCCCCGGAACTAAATCAATATTATGCTGAATATTACGTAAAGGAGGTAACCCCGGTGGTAAATCATCAGGCATAATAGAACTATACTCATCCAAAAGTGACTGCAAAAAAACAGGAACCACACTAACACCCCCTACAACATCCTTATGAACCACATCAAAAATACAAGGAGCATCAACAAGATCATCCATAAATTCAGAGACAGTGCATAAAGAGATAATAGGTTTAGCCTTTCCCTTGATAAGAGAACCCTTAACTTTCAAGGGGCATAAATTGAAACGTGCCCCATCCTTCTTGAAGCTAATAACATTCTCCTTACCCATGTGTACGACATTAAGATCAAATTGCCAAGGTGAATGAACGCTCGCCGAAAAAAGGAAAATCATTTTTCGATTAACAAGATTGTTTGTTTTCTTTTTTCTTTTTGGGAGTCGCCACGCCGTTTTTTAGGAAAACATTGAAAAACCTTTTTTTAAAGAGAAAATGGGTCCGGGGGTCTGGTTACGATGTGGGAAGAGAATATAGAGCTCACCCACATCGCCTCTTTCGAGACTTTCAATCAAACAATGGTCAATAAGATCATTCTAAGTGTGTGCAATTTGTGTCAACAAGCAAGCCATGCAAATTTAGATTTCACTAATGATATTGAAACTGGATACAACTTGTGAGCCATTGAAAGGGGGCCACACCCTTACAAACAATTGCTTGGATTACAAGGCAAAGGCTGAGACAGTCTGTCCAGGGACCTCAGATGTCGTCCGACACAGGACTTCCTCAGGAGAGGGGTGTCGGATGACATAAGGCATCCTGATTAGATTTCCTCTTACAAAGGGGGTGGTTAAGCCACCAAAGCTAATCTAAAACTAATACAGAGCTATTTTAATTATAGAGAGACACTTTTTAGGGTCTAAGACCAATTTGGGGTTGATTGGAGTAAATAAAGTAAGGATTGACTTTCTGTGATACGGATGTCGTATGACACAGGACACCCAGGGCTGTCCATGTCATACGACAGAGACCGCCTCCATCAATAGGTTACACCCAAACGGATCTCAGACTTCCCAAACAGTGATAAATGAACTAAAAACTACTTAAACACAGCCTTAAAACACAAAGGGGGTCAATCTGGGTTGATCTGAAGTCACTGAAAGCCAAGCAGCTTTCTGGGATCTCTATGTCGTATGACACAGGACTCCTTGAGGTGTCCTGTGTCAGACGACATAGGTGTCCTTTTTCAGTGCCTTCAGCAGATTGATCCCACACTGTTCACAATTATAAAACTAAGCTATAATATCAACTGAAAGCAGTGGAAAAACAATAATACGTGAGTATTATGGGAGGATCACATGGCTTTAATGGCCAAATGTGAGTGATCACATGTTTTTGGCCATGATCATGGGTGCCATCACCTCCTAACTCAAACAAAATCAACCAAGATGCAAACTTTAAAGCAACTAAGGCTACTAAATGTTCAGATCTGATGTGGGAGATGTGAATATTGAAGATTCACATCTCCATCACCTTCATCATGCAAAGATCCAAAATATTTCACATAATATCAAATCATGTAAGCATGCAAGATGAAATGAACAAGTAAGCAATGTATGAATCAGAGATTAAAGGGGTTAGGGTCTACCTATTGTAGTCCACAAGGTAAAAGAACCAATAGTATGGTGTTTACCCCTTCAAAACCACAACAAGGAATGACCACCTTTGGACTTTGGCTTGGATGTGTGTGTGTGTGAGGGAGGCGAGTGTGTGTGTATGAGAGAGATTGTGAGTCTCTATTTCAGCAGAGTGACCTTACTTGCCAAAAGTCCCTCTAAAATGATCAGCAAGACCCTTTATTTATAGGCATGCTGAGGGGAGCTCCTATGTCGTATGACATGGAGTTTTCACCGCATTGGGGTCGTCCTGTGTCGGACGACACCGGTCAATCTTAGGACATATTGGGCCGAAGGGAGGCAGGCCCAAGGAAGAGTAAATGGATCAAGTAAATAAATAAATAAATGACTAATGCAAGCCCAAAACTAATGAATATAAATGAAAGCAAACCCAAAAACACGAGTTCGGGTCGGGGTACTCACACAAGGCCTCCCCAATAAAAAATTGCAAGCAGTCATATCAATTATATCACACAGAATAGTATCATTATAACGACCAATAGAGAAAGGGACAAGACAATGTTCATGTACCTTAATCTTACCAACGGCATTAATCCACCCAACGGAATAAGGTGATGGGTGTGGCTTCAAGTCAAGCTTCAACTTATCCACCATGTCACGTGCAATCAAATTCTCACTACTCCCACTGTCAACAATAATATGAATATCACAATCTTTAATCTTCCCTTTGGTGCGAAAAATACTATGCCGAGCCGGATCCTCTGTTTCACTAGGAGTAGTTAACATCAACCGATTAACCACCAAAGGTTCATGAGTCTCGACACCTTCCTCCTCATCATTGGGATCCTCCCAATAAACCGGGCCATCATCCTCCTCGACATCATCATCATGATCCACCACATTAGCACTCTTACGAAGAGGACAACTACTAGACGTATGACCTACTTGCCCACACTTAAAACATTTATTACCAAAAGTTTTAGCATAAGGATTGGGAGTTTGATGCCCCAAATTAGTGGTAGGAGGTTTACTTACAGTGGGGTTTGCAATGCTCGTCGGGGTTGATGGCACAACTTCAACAGGTTTTGGAGGTGGGGATTGCACTTTATTCTGAGCCGGAGAGAAACGAGTACCAACAAATCTCCCATTAGTACACCCAGCAGAAGACTCGCCAAACCGTGTAGTAGTAGAGGAGGCAAGTTGTCGCTCCACCTTTGTAGCTCTAGAAATCACATCGGCCAAAGAATGATGAGTAAACAATTCCACCCGATTTTTAATAGCTACCCGAAGACCCGATTCAAACTTTTCCACCTGTTTTTCCTCGGATTCAAACATATCATTGCGAGCCGCTTGACCATAAAATCCCTAGCATATTCCTCCACCGTTCGATTCCCTTGAGTACAAGACAAAAATTTCACATATAATTGTTGTTCATGATCTTCAGGGAGAAATTGTCTTCGTAACTCAAACCTCATATTATCCCAACGATCGATTGGTCTTTGGCCCTCTCTCCTCCGTTGCCGATTTAAGGTCTCCCACCATGCGGAGGCACCGCCCCGTAACTTGTAAGCAACATAGGGAACCTTTCTATCTTCCTCAACTCTCATCAAAGTGAAGAATTTTTCTACCTCTATCAACCAATCTGAAAATTCCTCAATACCCAAGTTACCTGAAAAAGAAGGAATGTCAGTACGATTTTTAGGCCGGTAGTCGACGGGCCTATCATCCTCTCTTCGTCTCTCTTCACGAAATCCTCCAGCCGGCCGACAGTTGTTGTCTTCCTTCGGATCATCCCGACGTCCTCTATCCCCATTGCCAACATGCAATCCTCTCAAAACGTCAATTAACTCTCTATGTTGACACGCTAACTGCTCTTGCCGTTCTCTCGCAGCTTGTTCATTGCGATTCAAAGCTTCAAGAATTGTGGAAAGAGTGATATCTCCGTTGTTTCCTTCCTCGGCAGCCATCTACTCGTCAAAGAACCATAGGATCGACCTATTTCTGATACCAATTGATGTAAAGTAAACGCAGCGGAACTAAAATAAAACACGATAATCGATTCAATCCTCGCAAAAGGAGTAAAATCGATTAACAAATAAAAAAGGATATGATTAAACTTCTCCCAAAAGAATTTAACCTAATAATCAACCGAAGAAGATTATTGACAAAGCCAATTGAAGACTTTAAAGGGAACACAATAAACTTGCAAACTTGCAAAGGAATTTTGATTGATAAAAGCATAAGTGTTTTCAACTCTAGAGAACAAGTATAAATACTCCCACAAACCCTAAAATATATAACATGGAAAAGGAAAAAGGAAAACAGTCCTAATTAAAATACGTTAAAACAGGAAATAAATCAATCGAAATCCGTCAAAACGCGTCGGGCACGAGTCGTTCCTGGCGTCACGAGTCGTTCCTTGGTTAAACAGTCGTGATACGAGGCGTGAAGAAAAAAACAGTCACGCGGGATTCAAGCACGAGTCGTGCTAATTAGCACGAGTCGTGCCATCGTTGTTCAGTTCTGTCGCACGACGTACAGGGCCTCCTTCCCAGTCTGCTGCATCTTCGTCATGGAATACATCATGTGATAAATGAAGTTGAGGGGAGGGAGAAGAAGGGGAGCCTAGTAGGGGTGTATGGAAAATTTGAATATGAAAATAACTTTTTATTTGAAATTTACAAAAAAGTTTTTTTTTTTTTTGAAAGGAAAAATATTTGGGCAGAGGGCCCTAGGTGAATATTTCCTTTTTTTCTACTTAAAAATCAACATTTTCAAAGTAGCCCTTATATTAAATATTAAATGTAGAAGGGTCATTCAACACTCAACGCTCCGAACGAAGGAGCAACTGTTGATATATCTTATGAACCAATCAATAATTCTGGATTAAGATTTTCCATCTTAACCTTTAGGTAGATTTAATCAGCTTTAGCACAAATTGTACAGACAACATTACTTTGTATATCAAACAAAGCAGGCCAAAACGGCCCAAAACCAGTTTCCACTTATCCAATACTCTCTTCATTCCGTCTCAAATCTAATCAACTTTTTTAATACAGTGATTAAATAAAAGTAAAAGAAAAGTGGGGAGACGTGTTGAGTATAAAAAGTAAGTATAAGAGAGAATGAGAGAAATAGTAAATTAATTGGCGTTGTGAGTATAAATGTAAAATGAGAGAGAGAATGAGTTGTCATTTTAGAAAGTCCGATTTCACGTGAGACGGACGAAAATAGCAAAAAGTCCAAATTTGAGGTGAAACGGAGGAGTACGTATACTACTAGTTTGCAAGAACAAAGAAGTTTCCTTGGGAAATAGTTTTCTTTCTTCCTACTAATTTTCCGAATTCCAAGTCCAAGTTCTCTATGCACCTTCCTTCTCACTTCCCTTCAACCCCCTGACTATTTCCATTTCCCACCCACCTGCTCTCCTTTCTCTCCCCAACTCTCTCTATATATGCATAGCTTCTCATATTCATTCTTCATCTCAAAAACCCACCCAAGAAAATCATCATTTCTTTTATATGTAATTATATATTTCGAAGCCATTACGATAAGAGGTTGTTCAAAGTAAAAAAAAATAAAAAAATATCAGCTATGTATCTTATGGTACTTGGATTGTTCAAAATCGCTCTCCTGCAGATAAGTTTTTCCAAGTTTTTCGCAAGATGTCAGTATTTTATCAATACTTGGCTCTCTGTTTCTTGGAATTATTCTAAGGTTGAAAAACCGAGTCATGTTTTTGACTCATCGAGAAGGCAGCCTTCTTTTGCTGATGCTGCCAAGAAGATTGTCGATGATGATAGTCTCCTTAGAGACGAGGTGGAGTCATTAATGGAAAGATTGGGCCTTTTTTGCCATCCTGAAGGTGAATTGCTTCAAGAGATGATGGGTTTTTCTGACATTTCTAACATTTTTGACGAGAAAGAAGCTTCCTTGAATGAAGTGAAGGGAGCTTTTGATGTTTTTGATGAGAACAGAGATGGGTATATTGATGCAAAGGAGTTGCAGAGAGTATTATGCGCTCTGGGATTGAAAGAAGGATCGGAGATGGAGAACTGCAGATGGATGATCCGATTACACGATGAAAATGGAGATGGGAAAATAGATTTTGATGAATTTGCAAAGTTTATGGAGATGAGCTTTTGCTGAACTACTCTTTATGGAAGACACTAGGAAATTGTATTGATTTAAAACATTCTTTCTGCAACAAACTACAATTGTGTTCATCTGTATATTTGTCATCATAGAATAAATATAAACCTGAACATTTCACCCTCTAACCTAACCACCTTGTTTTAATGATATAGTATTGCATTAAACAAATGTTACAAGCAAGATAAATTACCTTTTTCTTTTGTCGAAAGAAATACTCTTTGGTAATGAGAACAGACACAATGAAGGAGAAAGGCTGAGAGTAGAAATGGCAAAAGAAGAGCTGCTTTGAGACAGAAGGGCTCTACTTGAACTCCTGCATACAGTCAAGGTTCTAAAAAGCGCTAGGCGGATGCTAGGCGGCGGAGCCGGGCCTAGCGCCTACGCGGGGACTAGTCGGGATTAGTCGGAATTAGTCGGGACCTAGGCGGGGCTTAGAACTAGGCATTGGAGAGGGGCCTAGCGCCTAGGCGGGGCCTAGGCGCCTTTAGGCGGGGTCTTTTAGAACACTGCATACAGTACAGTGTTGAAACACAAAGGGGAAAGTTTTTTAGCGAGAAGCCTGTATGCACGAGTATTCAATTCATCTAGAAGTAGAACCTTCTTCCATGGTATCATCTTTCTTACTTGTACCCATAGTAGCATAACATTAACAGCCTCCTAATTCCCTTGCATCAAGACATCATTAATAGACCCTGTAAAGTTTATGCATAAATTATTTGGAATCTGTACCTGAATCAATAAAATTATTCAAAAACATTGGTATGCTATTTTGAAAATATACATTGGACCTTTCCTGGATTCTTGGTTTTGAATCTTTTGATCAAACGTGAGGCTAAGCCCGTAAGTTGATCTTTCTTTCAGTGTGTAATTAATCTGTTTGTTACAAGGGTGACACTTGAAAATTATGGAGTACCAATTATCTGCCTCTCAGTGAAGATAGAGATGGGAGGATAAAATTCAATGAATTGTTTACCAAACCTCAATGAACATAATTTAAAACTTGCACAAACCTCAAAAGGGCAAATAAAACTTGTCCAAACCTGCACTTGTATGAACTCAATTAATAACTATGGATAGGTTATACAGTACTTTTCTGCACATACCAAATAATGAACATAATTTAATACAAAATACGTATATGTTATAAGTTTTAATCAACGACCACTGATAGATTTAATTTCAACATAAATTATGAACCAATAATTTAAGATTACAACTTTCTATCTAATTCTTAGGAAGATTTAATTCACAAATACCCATGACTTTGTATATCAGACAAAAACAGAAGACAACAAAGCAGGCCAAACCAGTCCTCACCACTCCAAGATGATTTGCAAGAACAAAGAAATTTCCGTAGGAAGTTTTCATTCTTCCCATCACTTTTCAAAATTCCAAGTCTAACCTTCCTTTTAATTTCCTTTCAACCCCCAGACTATTTCCATTCAAAGTCCAACTTTATCTCCCCAACTCCCTTTATAAATGCATAGTTTCACATATTCATTCTTCATCTAAAACTTAGAAAACCCTCACCCTCATCTTTTAAATTGTATGTAACTATATATTTTGAGGCCCTTACGATAAGGGGTAGCTAGTTCAAAGTAAATATTATCCACTATGCATCCGACGGTACTTGGATTGTTCAGAATCGTTTCTCTGCACATAATTCTCAGCAGGATGACAAGTTTTCCCAAGTTTTCTCGCAAGATGTCAGTATTTTTTCAACACTTGGCTTGCTGTTTCTTGGAATTATTCTAAGGTTGATCACGTTGAAAAAATGAGTCATGATTTTGAGTCATCTTTTGCTGATGCTGCCAAGAAGATTGTCGATGATAGTCTACGTAGAGATGAGGTGGAGTCTTTGATGGAAAGGCTGGGCCTTTTTTGCTATCCTGAAGGTGAATTGCGTCAGGAGATGATGTAGCGGAAGACTTGGATAGATGATTGATTACGGGTAGAAATTAATCAATACGCGAATCAATCCTTCAATCGCAGTCGAACTTGATAGATATCAATTCTAGTATAATTTAATCAATACTAGTAATTGATCTTCAACACTCGCAGATTTTAATCGATACGGAGAGTCGGCATCCAAAAGGAATTTAATCACTTTTAGAAAATAAAGAGTAAACACTCAAAATTCAATATCATTCAACTGCCATTCGGAATTGAGTAAGTTTTGGGAGAAATCAGTTTCTCCATAAATTATAAAAAGTCCAATTTTTTTCATCTTGCAAATATTTGACGAATATAAGATCAGTTTAAAAAAACAGGACTTTTTATAACTTAGGGAGAAACTAGTTTCCCCCAAAATATTGTGTTCGGAATTACACATAAACCTAATTTTATAGGACTCCTACGACTTGAAAAACAAGTCAAATACTTCCAAATTTAACCCTAATCTATATAGTAACCAAATAAATCTCTAAAACATTAAAACATTGACTAAATCTAATTTTAAACATGATATTATCACCTAATTAAATAAAATTCCGAAAATTACATTAAACTAAACTAATTCGTATCTTGATCTTCATCATTCTCCTCGGCTTCGAAAAATTCGTCCTCGAATTTGGATTTGCTCATCCTCGAATTTGTAGCAGTGCATAAAGAACATGTAACACCATCTTCCTTTCAATCGGATTTGATATCAGAATATGACAAATCTCAAATCTTTGGCGAACCTTGAATTTGTTTACTTGGGTGATAACATTCATCCAATCAGCCCAAAACAATCGAATGAATTCATGGAGTAGCAAAATTTTTATATAGCTAGAAAAAAATGTCTTCGATTGAGGAATATCAAATGGATCATTAAATTGATGGGTACCAATTTTTTTATCATAGATCGGCCAAAAGAAATAAAATAGAGGTTGTGTAGTGGCTGTATTGGCTAAAGGCAAAACATTGTCAGATTGACAGATTTCGCAAGAACACTTATCATAAATTGGAGGTTTCGACCAATCGATAAGAAGATCAATAGTCGTAGATTCAATGAAAGGCCACGAAAAATCAAACATTTTTTTTTATTTTTGGATTTTTTTTTTTTTTAGAATATAAGGAAAACAAAAATTGATAAACGGATACCTCAACCGAAACGAGAATCCCTGGTTTTGGCTCTGATACCAAATGATAGAGAACAGAAGTTATATGAGAATGAGAGGAATGACTGAACGGAATTTAAGAATACAAGACGGGAATTGAACCCTCAAATAATAGTTGCTCACAGCAAAACTATATTTCATAAATCAAATATCAAAGTCTCCCTAAAACATTAACCTAACACCCTTTAAATACTAATCCTAAGAATACTCTAGAATCCTACCAAAATAAACTTAATTAAAATAACTCAAAATATCAGTCCAATACTAGTCCAAAAATACTAGCAACGAAATAAGGAAAGAATGAACCAGAAAAGGAAACAAGATCAATCGGCAAAGGAAATGGAAGCTGCGTTGCTGATGTTTGTGCCTGGCCACCAGGCGCCCGCCTGGCATGTATTGAGGCGCCCGCCTCAAGCCCAGTAATCTCCTCTGCTCGGTTGCTGCTGCTTGGTTGCTGCTGCCTCGAAGCCCCTATCGTACCATACTGTATCATTCTCCTTTTCTTAGAAAAAATTCGACCTCGAATTTGAGTTGTTGCTCTTGGAAATTCATCAAGAATTTTACGCTTCAATTGTCGACGAACTTTATACTTCACAAAACTTGTCATTACATCCATCCAATCAGCCCAATGAACTTGGGTACAGGCTTCAACAAATAATTTTCTGATGTGAAAAGATGAAGAAACCCCTGACTCACGAACAACAAAAGGATCATCATACAACAGACCTCTTCTTGTTGCCTCAAATCCTAACAACAACCCGTCACTTGAAAAATAAGACCCAAGTTGATTGCCCTGCCGCAGCCCTTGTTCTGATGTTGCCTCATGTACGGCAATGGTTTCTGCTGGGTCAAAACCCTCAAAATCTTCTTCATAATTATCGTCATCAAAGATTGGTGGTTTTGACCAATCAATAAGCAATCCACGGTAACAGGATTCAATCGGTCACAAAACTCGTCAAGAGTCAGAGGATCGGCCTCTCTCTTGCACTCAAGTTCGTGATCACGATCGAAAGGATAGATATCCTCATCATCATCAGACCACAGATCTGACTCCGAGCCCTCTTCATCAGACGATACGTCTGAATCCGAGTCCTCCAACTGCGCTAGTTGTCGTTGGATTCGTCGACCCTCCACCCGATCAAAGTATCTTTGGAGTTCTCGAATCTCGGAACGCAACAAACGGAGTTTGAGATCTTGAATCTTTCTTCGCAGTTCGTCCTTCTTGATTTCATATAGGTCACGTTCGTGATGGGGATCGTATGCCTGGGGCTTCGCTTCACGAACCCTTCTACGAACACCATGAACACCATGACCACGCCTTCGTTCAGTCATCAATTCAACCAGGAAACTGATACCAAATGATAGAGAACCGAAGTTATATGAGAATGAGAGGAATGACTGAACGGAATTTAAGAATACAAGACGGGAATTGATCCCTCAAATAATAGTTGCTCACAGCAAAACTATATTTCATAAATCAAATATCAAAGTCTCCCTAAAACATTAACCTAACACCCTTTAAATACTAATCCTAAGAATACTCTAGAATCCTACCAAAATAAACTTAATTAAAATAACTCAAAATATCAGTCCAATACTAGTCCAAAAATACTAGCAACGAAATAAGGAAAGAATGAACCAGAAAAGGAAACAAGATCAATCGGCAAAGGAAATGGAAGCTGCGTTGCTGATGTTTGTGCCTGGCCACCAGGCGCCCGCCTGGCATGTATTGAGGCGCCCGCCTCAAGCCCAGTAATCTCCTCTGCTCGGTTGCTGCTGCCTCGAAGCCCCTATCGTACCATACTGTATCAGGAGAGGATGGGTTTTTCTGACATTTCTAACCTTTTTGGAGAGAAAGAGCCTTCATTGGATGAAATGAAGGGAGCTTTTGATGTTTTTGATGAGAACAGAGATGGGTTTATTGACGCAAAGGAGTTGCAGAGAGTATTATGTGCTTTGGGATTGAAAGAACGATTGGAGATGAAGGACTGCAGGCGGATGATCCGATTGCACGATGAAAATGGAGATGGGAAAATAGATTTTGATGAATTTGGAAAGTTTATGGAGACAAGCTTTTGCTGAACTACTCTTTTAGGAAGACTAGGAAAATATATTGATTTAAAACATTCTTTTTGCTACAAATGTGTTCATCTGTATATTTATCATCATCCATCATGCATAAAAATACGAACATCAGCCTGATTAACAACGATTTATTATTCAAAATTAAACTGAGAAGTAATAAATACCTTTTCGTTGAAATACTCCTTGGTATTGAGAATAGACACCTGGAAGGAGAAAGATGGAGGCCAGCTTAATGGTCCTTAAGCATAAGTATAAATGGTTAGAGGAAGTGCTGCTTTCAACTCCTGCATACAGTTTGGAACACAGAAAGAGTGTTTTTATCGAGAAGCTTATATGCACGAGTATCCATCTAGAAACTTCTTCTATGGTATGATCTTTTCTTACTTTCCATATAGTATAGCAGCCTCCCAATTCAAGACATCAGCAATAGGCCCTGTAATGCTTAGGCCAAATTATTTGAAATCTGTACCTGAATAGAAAGAATACATCAAAATTATTTCTAAATCAAGAAAAGTACTAAAAACAATAGTATGTTAGCTTGCAATTATCATCACCATAAAATTCAAATACAAACTTGGAAAATATCTAATGTAAGAGACTAAATGCGAGGCATGGATCTTCTTATAACAAGCTTCTTCCCTGGATTCTTTGTTTTGAATCTTTTTGATGTAGGAGGAATTGGGGATGGAATTCACGGCGGAGGAGCTTCTAGCATTGAGGCGGACGCCTCAATACAACCCAAGCGAGCGCCTCAATGTGGTTCGTTTATGGCCAATGTTTCTGGGCGCGAGGCGGGCACACAAGGATCTTCAAGGCGGGGGTTTCGTCCAAAGCATCAATAAGGGAGCAAGTCGCTGACTCCCAGGCGGGCGCCTGAACCTCCTCCAAGCGGGCGCCTCATACATGACGGGGAAATTACTGGTTTTTGCTTTGTTCCGTTTTACTGTTTTAAAATTACTTAATTAAGGGTTTTAATTTTAATGTTTTATTTTAATATTAAGTTAGGGTATTTTAGTCTTTAGTTTGTTATTTTCGTTTTAGGGTTCTGTAAGTGCTCCAATTTGAGCTTGTTAGTATTTTCGTTAGAAAATTAACGAAAGTTATAACATTTCTAACAATTCCTAACATTCCTAACATTTCTAACCAAGTAAGGGTAGATTAGGGATTGCCAAAAAAAGATAAACCAAGGAAAGGAATCAAAAAAGCAAAAGAAATAAGAAAAACCAAAAAAAGAAATGGCTGGAAACAAAAACTGGCTGATTAATTTGAATTTTGAAAAGATTATTCCTTGTGTCCAAAGCCTGGAGCAGCATTTAATGAACAGTGCACGCTGCAGGGTTTATCCGCGCGGATGGGATTGTCAATTTCAGAGGGCTATAAATTGAGCCCTCCAGTCACAAAGAAAAAAAAAGAGGAACACAATTCACAGTTGCACCTTGGCAAAAATACTTGAGAAAATAGTGAGAATTCCCTTGAATTGTCACTCTTTTCTCTTGATTATATTCCCAAATCTCACTCACTCACCATCATATTCAAATCCTCAAACACTCATACATTCAAGCCAAAGCCCCAAAATACAAAGAAGATAGGTATAACCTCCCTCTTCTTACCCTAAATCTCTCATCCATGCATGCATTTTCAAGCTACAAAATGTAGTTCATTCATCTTCTTGTCTTAGATCCAAGAAGATCACCATGGAAGTTCATCTCCATGGATGATCTTTTACAAGGATAAACATTTTCTTCAATGTGTTCTTACTTACTTGCAAATGCATTTTCAAAATTCTAAAAACCATTTTCAAGCATCAAATCTCATTTTCAAAGGATAAAATTCCCCTTCCCAAGCAAATGAAGTGCTTAGTCTTAATGTACCCCAAGGATGGTTTGGTATAGTTGATTCACCACTAAAATGTCAAGTGATCACTAACCAAAACCTAGGGAAATGGGGACAAGCATGGATGCAAAAAACCCCCTTTTAAATCATTTTTCCTTTCTTGAGAAGTTGCTGTCCAGTAGCAATTTTCCAAGACCCCAGTCCATTGTCTTAATTTTTGGACATAGATAAACTTGGAATTTGGTGTTGACTACAAAACACTTTTTGTAGCCAACATCCAGAGATTTCCAGAAATATTTTTAATTTATTTTTTGGGTGAGTAAAACTCCTCTTTTCAAATTTTCTTTTAGAGGCCAGTTCATCAGCTTCTGGAAATCCAGATTGCATATCTGAGATTTCCAGAAGGTTTTGACCCCTCAAATCTTCTCCAAAATGGAAAATTCCTTCGCACAAATCTTATTTAAGGTGTCTGGAACAACTTTCATTCTCTGAGTTTATCCAGATTATGAAGTTTTAAGACCCTTGAATCCATTTCAAAATCAAAGGTCCACTGCCTTTTTCATTCTGGCAGAAGTGACTCTCAACTTCAAAAGGTCTTTTGAGTACCAAATCTCAACCCAAAAATCTTTCAAAAAATCATGGGATCAGTTTAAAGTCTTAAAAAGACATCCCAATTTTTACTTTTCTGAGTTTCAACTTATTTTAGCCAAAACACATACACACACACACACACACACAAATGATTTTCAGCTTGGAAGACTCGTTTTACGAGGCATTCCGGGTGCACACTAACGTCCTTCCCGGCGTGTAACATGACCTCCGAACCCAAATCTCTAATCTCGGGCATTTTTCAAAGTTTTGGCCCTTAAAACAAAAATGGCGTGGCGACTCCGTTCTTTTTCCGGTTTTATTTGGTTTTTTCAAAGAAACGCAAAAAATCGAATTTTTCCCGCGAGAAATTTTAGGTGGCACATCATCACAGTGGCGACTCTGCTGGGGAATAGCTTTTTCTAAAAAAATGATATTTGGTATATTGGTGGAAACCATTAAACTTCCCGTTATCGCCTCCTAACACGAGTCGGGGATAAATTGTGGTTTAACAATCCCACGTACCGGTATCACCGTTTTCAAAAAAAAAAAAGAAAAAGCTTTTGAGGGTCAAGCTTCCGTCCCGGCTTTAAAAATCATTTGTTGTGTGTGTTGATTTTTGCACATTTTCGTGTTGTTTTGGCCGCCTCGAAAAAAGTCAAAATTTTGACTGTCGGAATCATGTCCCTAACTGTCGGAATTTTTGTGCTTATATGCTTATGTGTTCATTAAATTTCAAAAAAAAATTCAAAAAAAAAAGATTTTCAAAAAAAAAAGGAGAAGAAAATTTTCAAAAAAAAAAAATCATGCATCATATTTTTAAGACACATAAAAAATTTCTATTTTACTCAGAAAAAGAAGATAGACTGCTTGCACACTACGCGCACGTGACCGTACACTGCACACTACGTCCCTAACCCGGGGAAATCCTTGTCGCGGCCCGTTTGGTCTTATTACGCCTCTCGGTGCAAGCACAGGACTACCCAAACATCCCATGGAGCCTCGTGTCGACCATGCACTTGTCCGTGACACACTTTGTCCGAGACCCGGTTGGTTTTTAGTTTGGTTACGTGTCATGCCTGTACGTGTATAGACCTTTCCTTTCAAGCCTTTGTCGGCATACCGACTCAATATCTTCGGGGACCCTGTCGGTCGAAGTCATGCCGGTTTTCCGCCGCAGACTTTGACCAAGATATTGGCCAGGCGCCTTGACTTCGGCTACGGCGGCACAAATTATACACCGACTCCCGGCATTGACATTGAGTCATCAAGGATTAATGATTATTCCATGCCTAATTACGGCCTAATTGACGACAAGTCAAGATCAATCGTGGACATTTATCGGTCCAAATCATGCCGACTTTTTTGTCGAGCCCTCGGACATGATCTTGACTTTGACGTCAGCTTTGTCCGTAAGTTGCATCGAATGCTCGTTCAGACTCGATTACCCGCCAGAGACTTTTAGGATCGTTTTCTTTCGGTCGGTGGGACCCGCTTGCCCTATAGGACCCTCGCCGGGGCATCCACCACAGGAGGTCGAAATACGGGTGGAATACGAGGGCTTATAGACGTAGTGACGGGGCCCACGATCCGGGATCCAGAGTAGCTTGCGAAAAGAAGAGCAATCTTTTCCAACCGATTAGGTTAATAAAACATGTTTTAAGTAAACGTGAACAAATAGCGCATGTTGCATGAGCCCAAAGCCCAAACACCTACCCTCCTTCATTCCCGGACATCGAACCCTCGTGCCTTTTCCCCGCGGCTCCTCACAAAGGTTGGTTCCGGACACCGGTCATCGTTTGATTAGTTGGGAAGAGTCAGCGCGTCATCGGCTTCGCCGTTTGTTCGACTCCGGGTTTCGAGAATGTCTGCGTCGGCCGGTAATGATGGGGACAACGTCACTCCGCCTCCGGGACCCCTCGGACAGAACAACGGTGGAATCGGTTAGCGAACGAGATGAGGTTACGACGGGGAAGCACGGCTAAATAGCCTTATGGAGGCTATTAAGAGCCATGGTCGGCCGCCGGCCTCAATCCCGATGGCACCTTCACCGTGGAAGAAGACGAGGATGCCAACCCCACTCTCGGTCGCCACGACTACACCGAGGATGCCACCACCCACCTCCTATGGTGCCACTACGAGAACCCATGCTCCTCGGTCTTCGGGTCGGCCCGGCTCCCAACCACGAGACCACTGGATCCATGCGGCCAGCGGCACAAATCAGTTCACAGTCCCTCAGTGGGGACAAAGCCAGTACGGAATGTCTTCTCATGGTTGGGGATATCTCGGAATGCCCCAACAAATTGGAATGCCACCTCAGTTCGAAACCGATCAATCCGGACCTTCACCGCGGCCCGCGGTTCGGAATGCCGCCACGGCTTGGTTACGGGCCACGGTCGAGCCTCCTCGAGAATAATACTAGTTAATTTGCTCCTCACACAAATCCGTTCCTCACTCAGACTTCTATGGGTTACCAAGCCTCCATCCCGGTGTCATCCGAATCACCAGGACCGCAGTACCCCCCGGGTTATACACCCTCGCCTCAACCAGTCATGCATTTCAACAGTCAGGGACAGCAGCCCGCACCTAAGCCTACTTATGGGCCCCACTCTGGAAATCCAAGCTATCCGGCTACAGCAGGACTGCCTCCACCCACCTTGCCAGTTGAAAATCAACAGCAGGCCGCAAGGTTCTATCCCTTTGCCCAAGCTCCTACTCATGCTCCCCAGAGTAACTCAGCCCAAGGACAGGTTTTCACCTACATCCCCGGATCGGCCGTTCCCTCCACCAGTCTGCCGCCAGTGGTAGCTCCTCTCTCTAGCACAGCCACTAGCTTGAATGCCATGGCTCCGCCACAAGACCCTCATCTGGCCTGGTTCATGGAGCAACACAAGGAAATGAAAGCGCAGATCGCCGAGTTGACCGCTAAGAAATCTGCCTTCCGGCCTACGGACCCGGACTCCATTGTTCCTCTGCCCCACAAATTCGTGATGCCTAATCTGGATCTCTTTGATGGGACTGCATGCCCGAAAACTCATCTGGACACATATACCTTGGCAATGAAGGCGAAAGGGTGCACCAATCAGCGGTTAGGCGACTATTTCGATCTATCCTTGAAGTCCGGTGCCTTAAAGTGGTTCTTCCATTTGAAACACGAAGCCAGGGCTACATGGGACCAGATTACCAATGCTTTCACAGAGAAATATAAGGCCAACTTGGAGTGGGAAACAAATAGGGTTGACCTACAAACAACAGTGCAGCGTCTTGATGAGAATGTTGGGGACTTTTACAAGCGGTGGAATACGAAACTCGCGAAATGGCCATCCCTCCTTCCGAAGAGGAACAAGCTGGACATCTTCCGGTCATGTACGAAACCGCATCGAGAGCCTCCCTCGGTCACTTCCCGTACTCGGACTTACGGGCCATGGTTAACTCCGCGGCTAAGTTTGAAAAGGCTTACAATCGGCAGAATTTCTTTGCACACGCCTACGAGATATCGGGCTCCTCCTGCAAACACTGCCCCTGCTCCTGCTAAAAGCAAAGAAATGATTAATTATACGGGACAGGAATGTAATAACACAACTCCTGTTGCTCCCAGAAAACCAGCCGAGCCCAGACCACGGGTCATGAACCTCGAAAACTTTGGAATGCCTACGAATGACATCTTTAGGGGGTGGTGAAAGAAGGCTTCTTTGCGGCCTTTGGAGAATTTCCAACCCAGGAATCCGAATGCTCCCGTGGATACTACAAAGTATTGTGCTTTTCATCAAGCTCATGGACATCTAACAGACAATTGCTTCACTTTGAAGAAGGCAATCCAGGGGCTAATAGAGCAAGGAAAGTTGGAAGGCCCCGAAGGGCCTAATACAGTCAAAAATCCTTTGCCAAGGAACCATAATCAGGTAAATATGATTGAATGCGGAGAATCTTCGCATGCCCAGGAAGATGCTAATGAAGGTCCCCAAATACCCGTGGCCAACCTCGTCGAGGATCCTGA
Organism: Adenophora triphylla var. japonica; assembly: GCA_022495995.1. Taxonomy (NCBI): domain Eukaryota; kingdom Viridiplantae; phylum Streptophyta; class Magnoliopsida; order Asterales; family Campanulaceae; genus Adenophora; species Adenophora triphylla. Next base: position 38,548 of record JAFEMH010001357.1, on the reverse strand, counting down.
ATTCGGATTCTCCCTCAGCCTTGAGGACATTGAACGAATCAACCCATCTTGGTCTCATGTCAGAGACTTCTTGCAAGAATACGAGGCCCGCTATTTCTCGGATGAAGGGAAAACCGTCTTGAAGAAGCTGTTCGGTCAAAGCGTGAGAGAACCATTTACACAAGATGGTTAGAACAATCAAGAAGAATTGAACAAGAAAGCTTCCGGCGGGCGCCTGTACTGGGGCTTATTAGCAAAGAAGCCGAAGAACATCTGGAGCTAGTACACTTCTGCAAACTGGCTATTGGAGAAGTCGAATACGATCCCGAAGGCAGTGAAACTGAAGAATCAGAGGAGGAAGAACCCTTCTACATTCTACCTGGTGTCAAATACGTGCCACCCCCTCTCACTCTTCCCCCGCAGTTTCTGGGAGGAGAAGCTGAGTCGCATCCATCACTTCCGGGAATGGGAGCATATGACAATTTCTGCGGCTGCACGCACCCATATTCCCCTAACGGGTTCGATCGGCGTTCCCTCTCAGCCGAAATCCCGGTAGTATGGGAAGATGATTCCGATGACAGCGACGACGATGATGATGACGAGAGCGAAGAGTCAACTGAGGCCCCAGATCCGGAAACAATCTGGAACAATCATGCCAGAAATGAGCCCATGGGAGCCAGGCACAATGGTTGGTTGTCAGCAAGCGACGACGAAGACACTTCGGAAGACGAATATGAAACCGAGGACATGAAGGCCATGAAGTTTCCTGGATCTGAGCACGTGGATGTCTTAGAATTCAACACTGCCTACCATGCTTTGGGGAAAGGGTTTTCAGGCGTCCGATCCAGGTTGATAGTCGAAGATCTGATAGAGAGAGGGAAGCTAACTCCCATCCGCCCAAATGAGAAAATAACCATGGTTAGATCAAATCCACCCCAGAACAAAGTAACACTCCTTGTCAGGGTTACCCAAGAAGAGGTCACCTTCCCCGAGTGTATGTCAGCTTTCAGAGAAGTCCTAGAAACTGGCATGATACCGGATGCGCCTCCCACACAGAATGCTATAATCATTTCCAGCTCTGAGTATTACAGAAAGGAACCAGAATGGCTGCACTATACCGGGGATGAAATCGAAAAGCCGCCGAGTCCCGACAATAGCGACTCTTGTTGTATGATAACTATGAGCAAGGCAGGCTATGGGAACGAATCTGAGGACGCCCTAGCTCTGTGGGCCATACAGGGGGCAACAACACAACCCCAAACTCAAAAGCCTGTGACCTGGGAAGCAGTTATAAGGGCCGCCCAGGAAGGAGCCAGTACAGCTCAGCCCCTCACCGTTGCTAGACTCCGTCAGAACCAGTGGCCAATAGCCAAAAAGGCTCCCCCGTTGACCTTAGCAGCGTTGAAGAAATCCAGTCAAGAAGCGACTGATGAGGAAGTTAACCTGTTGACCCGATCCGGGCAGATCTTCCAAGGAAATCCCAAGGCAGATAAGAAGGCCACAGATCAAGCACCGAAAGAAGATCGCCGCCCCTATGCTAAGACAGCTGAAACTCCAGACCCCGAAAAAGAGGATCCCGTGCTCACCCAGTTGAAGCAGACACAGGCCAACATTTCCCTCTGGTCTCTACTCACTTCGTCCTATCCCCATAAGCTGAAGCTGGAAGAAAGCCTGGCTCGCACTCTAGTGCCTATTGATGCTACTCCCGATGACGTGGTACAGTTGATTGGAAATATCCACTACGGGAACATAATCACCTTCACAGACCTTGATCTCCCTCAATTTGGAGCCGGTCACAACGAGCCTCTCTTCATCACAGTCCAATTGGATGAACGACGCCTCCCCCGAGTTTTGGTGGACAATGGGTCTGGAATGAATATCCTCCCGGCAAAGATCATGAGCCTGCTCGAAATCAAGACTACAGATTTAAAGCCTTCTTCCCTCACAGTCAAGGCTTATGACTCGACATCCCGAGCAGTCCTCGGAGTTGCTACTTTGGACCTCTGGTTCGGCAAGAAATTGATACCTGTGGAATTCCAGGTTATCGACATCCCGATCACTTTTAATGCCCTACTGGGAAGACCTTGGCTCCATCAAGTCAAAGGGGTCGCTTCAAGCCTCCACCAGTGTGTGAAATTCGTCTCGGATGGGGATTTGACAACCATCTACGGAGATTTAGTCACTTTAGAGGGCACAGATACGGGTGGAATACCTATTCTGGAAATCAAACATGATGAGGACGGCCTCATGCTGACAGGCTTCACAGTCGAGCCCCCTAAGGCCCAAGTGTGCAACGTTGATCTGACGGTCACCCGGGATAAAATCCCTCCGGTCCTGAAAATGATGAGAAGGATGAGCTACCTGCCTGGCTTAGGTCTGGGTAAGCGCCAACAAGGAATCCACAAGCTCATCGAGGTGAAAGGACAGAAAACTCGCCACGACCTGGGATATGAGACCTCCTCGGTGGACACTGCAAAAGGAAAAGGATTTGGAGCTATCACAGGAAGGGTCCCGGTCGACGACCCTAAATCTCTCCCTTTCAGTCCTAATTTGGCTGACTACTTTGTAAAGGGTCCCACACAACCGGGTAACATCACAGAGCCCACTCCTACAGAAGGATGGCTAAAGCTACAGGATAGCCTCAACAAGTTCAGGGGAGCCAAAGCTAACCCGGTCCGTAGAATGTTCTTGGACCTACCCAAGATACCCGGAGCTACCACTACCATGAAGAGTGAGTATACCTTCAGAGGCGTGCCTGACCTGGTAGAACAGTTCGAGAAGCTTACTACCACAACCCCGATTGCCCAGAAAGATCCGAAGCCTGAGTTCGAATTGACAGTACCAAAAGCTAAGGCCACAGAATTTCCCTCAGATGATTGGGATGGTCTGGTTATGCAGCAATTGTTCGAGGAAGAAGTCCAGGTGCCAGATCTGATTGATCTCGGCTCGGTCCAAGAGATGATAGCAACAATTGAGAAAGGAAAACAGAAACAGCACAGTTCCCGAGTCATGACGCCCCTGACAGCGATGCCATTAAAGAATTGGGAAACCCTCTCAGGCCCGTCCGCGACCAAGGAGGAAATGATCACCAAACTTGGATTGGTCCCCCGTCCCTTTGTGTCAATCTAGGACAAGTCCTCCCAGTCTCTCATGGTCAAGATTAAGTCTCTAGAGTCATCCGACGGCCTTACGCCTGAAGACTACGAGTCTGTAGCAAATGCTGTATTCCTTTTCGTTCCTAATGAAATGACGAACCTTTCTGAGTATCCCTTGATTGCCACTTTAACTAATGATGAATTAATTAATATAAAAAAAACACTTAATAATAACTCATTAGATAAAGAAGCAGACACATTAAACAACAAAAAAAAATCAAACAAAAAAAAATCTTTAAGCAGGTTGTTCGGAAAAAGGAAAATCGAGCCCAAGCTGCCGAAGAGATTTTGACGAGTGTGAATCTGAGAACTGCGGAAGAGCCTAAAGAGACGCAGATTGGTGATTTCTTCGAAGGAACTGGAAAGGATGCCTTACAAAATCCTACAAAATCCTCAATTCAAAGAAAGTTGCCCTCTTCATCAAAGAGAACATCATATGCCGATACGGGTTACCAGCCGAAATCATCTCGGATAATGGATCCCACTTCGAGGGGGAATGCGACAGGCTGCTGGCAGAATTCCGAATAACCCGTCACAAGTCATCTCCCTACAGGCCCCAAACCAACGGAGCCGTCGAAGCAGCAAACAAGACTCTGGAAAATATCATCCGGAAAATGGCTGTCCAAGGCAGAGATTGGCCCGAGAAGTTACACCTGGCACTCTGGGGCTACAGAACATCAGTCAGAACGGCAACTGGGGAAACACCGTTTGCCCTCACATACGGAATGGAAGCCGTACTCCCAATCGAGCTAGAAATCCCCTCGCTCCGGATATTGCTGGAAAGCCAGATCAACGAGGTCGAATGGCTCCAGAGTCGCCATGATGAATTGGCCCTGCTAGATGAGCGCCGATTGAAAGCAATGGAACACATCTGAGCCTACCAAGGGAGAATGGCCAGAGCCTTTGACAAGAAAGTAAAACATCGGGAGATCCGAGAAGGTGATCTCGTCTTAAAAGAGAAGCCCCCAGTCCGTATCAACCCCCTCGGCAAATGGGAGCCTGTCTGGGTCGGGCCATACGTCGTCCAAAAGATCTTCTCCGGAGGAGCCATGCAACTTGCAGACCTCGACGGAAATCCCTTTGTACACCCAGTGAATGGTGACAAGCTGCGCAGATACTACGCATAAAAAAGAGAAACAAAAAAAAAAGAGTGCTAAAAGAGTAATACCCAACTAGGTTGAAAACCCGAAAAGGGCGGCCTAGGTAAAAAACAGGGTTGCACCAAAAAAAAAACAACAAAAAAAAAATCAGGTTGAACTACGAAGACCTGAGCTCCTCAAAATGAGGGGAACGTAGGCAGCCGGAAACGGTTCGGTCTAAAACACAAATAAAAGTCATACTTTGACATCAATACACTGATCAGACCATGAAAGCGTCTCGAAAAACTCTGAAGCAATTCAAATATTCATTACAAGTTAAAAACTTTTTGATGAGTCTAAGCCCGATTCATTCCTACAACTGACAACCTGCTAAAAGAAATTAAGATACATAATCAAACTAATGTGTCTGCCATGACAAGAAAGGGATACTCGGAAACCTCAAGGTCACTCCAAGCCACTCGTACGGGCCTCTCCCCTCTTCTTCCCCCTTCGAGTCTTCTTCTTCTGAACAGGAAAAATGTCGGTCTTCCTCCTACCAAGCTCTGGTATAGGAACAGGATCTATCAAACCAGCCTCTGTCAGGGCCTTAGTAGCCCTAGCGTCATCTCTCATCTCCTGTAGCCTAGCTGATAGCATAGGAGCCCTCCTCTCCTGTCTCTTGACGTAAGCCTCATAGTCGGTCACCACATCTCCGCTCCTGTCATGAGGGTTGGCCCTCGCCTCGGCCCTCCTCCTCTCGGAAACTGTCAGGTCCTCCGCACCCACAATGGCCTCACGCCGTCTCAAAATAGCCATCTGAGTCTCTCCCAAATGCCTCTCGTACCAATCCAGGTACCAAGTGGTCAGGAACACCGGTCTCGGATGCCTGAGGATAACCCGAGGAGGAAAGACGTCATACCTCCATGCTCGGGAAAGAAAGGAAAACACCGAAGGATCATCCATAGAAGCCACCACCCTGGTGGCTATATCATCAAAGTCCTCCAAAGGAACCTGCTCCAAGCCGAACTGTCTCAGAACCAAGGACGGAATATAGAAGCTGGACCGAGAAAGCCCCGGAAGCATGACCACATGAGACCCGTCCTGAAACACTCTGCGAGTCTCCACCCGCCAACAAGGCACTGACCATCTGATATCTTCTGTCTGGCGACCAGCCATCCAACGCTCCCATGAGCCCTGATCATCAAAATCTACAGCAACCCCCCCTCCTGGCAAATGTCCAAGGCTTGATCATGTCAGGAGTTTCCCGAAGAATCCCCAAGCGCTCCATCAGCCACAGGGTCAAGAGGAACGGGCTGCCCCTGTGCATATACCGCTTCCCGGTAGCCAGCCTATCGAGAGCATGGAAAGTCTCCCCCAGGATCAGAGGTACAACATCTCTGCCCAAGCGACAATGAACGACTACATCCAGCAGAGACCGATGACAGATCCCAAAAGAATAGACCATGAACAAGGTCCCGAATATGCAAAGAGCAAAGGCATCCCAATAGGCATCGTCGAGCAAGCCTAAGCCCCTAAATGTATCAGGGAGACTGGAAATATCAAAATGATCGGGACCACGGATCATACCTTGCGCTTCCTCCGGGGAAAGATGAAGGAGGATGCACAATCTGTCAACGAAAGAAGCCCCTCCGAGCAAAGGAACCGCTATCTCTTCCACCTCCGGACCACCAAGCAAGGCCCAAAATTCTTCGACGGTTGGGACCATCTCATTGAAGGAAAGGCAAAAGACATGCCTTCTAGTATCCCAAAATGAGGAAGAAGCCCTCAGAAGATCGTAGTCCGGAATCAATTCCTTGAGAGACCATAAGCACTTCACCTTGTACCTTTCTTCAAAGAAGGACCTCCTCTCATGCATAATCTCCCGGGACCAATCCTTGAATTTGTTAAAGAATGACATTTGGGATTCTTGGGACAATTTTGATGGAGCTTTTCTAAGGTTTTCCATGAATTTTCTCTCTTTCTCCCCGAAAATGGCTGTTTGGACTAGAGGTTGAAGAGGAAATTTGAATTTGAAATAAAGTGAGACCAGATCTGAAGCAAAATTAAAGGACAGTGTCAGATTTCTGTCCTATCCGCGCGGACATGTTTGTTCTCCATCAGAAAAAATCTGCAACAGTCCAAACTGCTGAACCAAAGAGGAATATTCCGTCCCGGTTGCTTGAAACCTGTGCAAAAAAAAACCTCCCCAAACCAGTCCATATACCAAACACTAACACCCTTGCCAAAAAACCAAGGCTCATGCAACATTGCATTCATACTGCATTGCATTCATAAAAATAAAATCCTAAATTATTACATTCCAAAAATAAAGGGAGTGTGCAAAAAAAAATCAAATAAAAAAAAAAAGTAGGTAACAATAATCCTAAATTATTACATAAAAAAATGTGCATAAGCTGTACAAATCTCAATCCCAGTCACAAATCTCAATCTCAGAAAAACAGTCTAAAAAAAAAAAGAGAAATCAATCAGAATCCCTAGCGCCCGACGTCTGTCCCCGGTCCCTCTTGCGACTCGGGCCCGCCTCCATAGGAGCCCTGAAGATCTCGGGCTCAGAATCGTCCTCGTCTCCAGAAAGAGGCTCGTCAGGACCAACCGGCACGCTCTGATAGGGCAAGCCAAGATCTGCGAAAAAATCATATCCGAAGGTGAAGGCGTCGGATTCCTGGACGTACGAAGACGACCCACCATGCTGCCAAACGTGTCCCTGCCCGTGTGGATCCCCGAGAATGACGTGATCCGAAGGCAGCACCGCGCGGGGATCAATGAGAGGAGACAGAGGAGTCTCTGAAGAAGTCTCTGAACGAATAGGGGAAGCCTCCCGCCTGACAGGCGCCGGCCGTGGTCGCCTCGCTCTAGCCTGAGGAGCCCCGCAAGCGACCATCCTCCTGATAAATCTCTTAGCTCCGATCACTTGCTTCGTCAGCTTCTCGACGACCACCTCCGAAAACTGCACAAAAGCAAAAGCGTCAGAAACAGTTGAAGCGAAAAATGATGACAGGAAAGAAAAGAAAAGACAAAAGCAAAAAAAAAAGAAAGGTGGGAAGGAGAAGCCATACCTTCATACCCGGACGAGGCCGGAAAGCTCGTGGAAGCCGCTCAGGCTGAGGGATCTGCACCCTCAATCGGACCCCATCCTGGACATATGAAAAATCCGTCCGAGGGTACCGCGGGATCCCAAACCCTCTCTATCCACAACCCGGGGCATCCTCGGCCTCCTCAAAACAAATACGGTGTACGGCTCAATCGCCACAAATGCCGAGAAGTGCCGGGCCGGCTTCGGTAATCATCCCAGGTCGCAGATCCGTCACTCGGAGTGCATCATATCGGTGGGAGGCTCCACCGGTGTCATCAAAGGCGACCCACGCCATGCCGGCGCGTCACCCTCTCTCCCGGATAATAGGCATCGCAGTCGGACCTCTCGAGAATCCTCCCGTGCCACGGTCCAAATCTCGGCGCCTTTGGTGCGCCACCTCGAAACGATCCCGGGGATAGAATATCATCCTCTCATCCGTCTCGCCTCCGTCAAAGGAAGGCAATCCGCGTATCTCGAGAGTCGTACGCCCCTGGAGCTTATCTTCTCTCGGGCATGCTTGGACCAGGAAGCGCATGGCCGGATACGCCCGACGTACTCCGGTGGTGCCGCCACATCGTGACGTGGAAAAACTCCAACGCCCATACCTGCGAAAGGTAAAAATCAAATCAATCCAGTGCAAAAGAAAAGTGTGTGCTCAAGAATAAAGGGAAATCAAAGAGAGAGCTTATACCTCCAGGGCAAACTCAAAGCAGTACAAGGAGCTCACAGCCTTCCGACTGTACCTATCAAGAGCAAAGTAAAGCTCTGCCAGCCCGGCTTCTCCCCAGGAGACGTCTCCAGCCATCTCCATGTCCTCCAAGGACCTCAGCAAGGCAAAGACTGCCGTCCCCTCAGCATGTCCAAAAAGGGTGCTCGAAAAAGCAAACCATAAGAAGGCCCTAGCAATCTGCTCGGTGCCTATCCTCTCCTCCCCAGCCTCGTAGCTCACAATGGTCTCCACAATCTTCCCGTAGACCACGGCGTACTCCATCCCCATCCCCTTTTTGGGAATGGGAGTAAAGCCCAGAAGAGCCTGCAGGTCCACATCGCTGTAGCCGTCCCGCCACTCAATGCTGCGTCCATTGAAGGACAGACCCGTGATCGCAGCGTAATCGGAAGGCGTAACCGTAGCCTCGCCCCAGAAGAAGTGAAACGTGTGGGTCGCATCCCACCAATGCTGCGCCAAAGCAAACATCAGGACCTTGCTCTTAGGGAACTTAACCAACCCCCTCAAGTACTCAATGAACTCCCAAAGCCCGGTCTCAACGACAATCTGTCTCGGACTCACCATAGCTCCTCGGCCCGCATTCGGAAGCCGGTCCCACAGGTCAACTACAGACTCCACTGATCCTCGAGTCTTCATCTTATTCAACTGCTCCGTCACGTAGTTGTTTCCACCCTGCAATAAAACAAAAAGAAAAAAGAAAATGTCAAAAAAAAAATTTGCATTTGCATTTGCACAAAAAAAAAAAAGTGCATGCACATGCATCATAGACATGAAATTTTGAAGAAAATTCGGCAGCATAACGGCATGCAATGAACCTAGCCCCATTTTTCTTAAAAAAGACAGTTTTCAGCAAATTCCAATTCATTCAAAAAAAAAAAATTTTACAAGGAGTCAACGGAAGTAAAAACTCCGTCCCATTTTCAAAAAAAAAATGCATACTCCCTCCGTCCCATAGAACATTACACGTTTACTATTGAGAACGGAAAATAAGGAATAATGTTATTAAAGTAGGTGTTGTGAGTGGGAGGAGAGAGAATGAGTAGAGAGAATAGTAAATTATAATGGTGTTGTGAGTATTAAAATAATGTAGGAGAGAGAATGAGTGGAGAGAATAGTGATTTAAGGTTTCCTTTTTAGGAAAGTTGGACTTTAAAGAGGGACGCCCAAAATAGCAAAAGGGGTAATGTTCTATGGGACGGAGGGAGTACATGCATATCATCCATCATCCCAAAAAGATCCTACATTCATATATTCATACAAGGAGTCAACGGAAGTAAAAACTCCGTCCCATTTTCAAAAAAAAAAAAATGCATACATGCATATCATCCATCATCATACATTCATCCAACGGAAGTAAAAACTCCGTCCCATTTTTCAAAAAAAAAATTCATACATTCATACACGGAGTCAATAAATCCGTCCCACTTTTTTTAAAAAAAAGGAGCATGCACACATTCATATCAACATTGCAAGAATCCTACATTGCAACAAAAGAAGTCCGTCCCAAGTTCGGGAAATTGTTCATCATAATCTCATATTTCAAAAAAAAAAAAAAATGGCGAAAATGCCAATTCTTTTCCCAAGCAAAATGCATATTTTGGGATACCCATATACTCATTGCAACATGCATAGCATCAAAATTAAGATTCAAAGCCAAGAACATTGCATAATTTTCGAAAAAAAAAAGAAGAAAAATCACCCAAAAATCAATTTCAAGCAAGAATCGACAAAGGAATCAAAAGGATTCGAAGAATACCGTTCGGAGACTCAGATCGGTGGCCCAATGTTGCCAAGCATCGGGGTATGGCTCCTCCGCAATCGATTGCGAAAGTGCGTAGTGCCTCCTCATTCGGACGAGCTCCAATCGTCTCTCCGCTACCGGGCCACGTCATTGGCCTTGAAAAGCACCTTCCCCGTGTTCCATTGCTTGAAAAAACGAAAAAATCGAAGGAATTTTCAAGCTTTTTGGCCTTCAATGGCGGTTTCTCTCGGTTTCTCTCTCTCTGCTCTCGAAAATTCAAAAAAGGGACTGAAGGAGAAGAAAGGGCGTTGGCCCTCATTAAAACCCTTTGGAATACGCTCCTATCCGCGCGGATAGAGTTGCAAGGGTCAAAATGACCCTTTTGCCCTTTAAAAATCCGGGACTCTGCAGTTTAGTCCCAAACTTGACAAAGTTAACCAAAGTTAACCAAAGTCAATCCCCTTTCATCAAAATCGTCAAACGGCAGTCAAACGTAAGACCGATTTCCCTGAGAAAGATAACGAGGTCCCGTATCTTTCATCAAAATCGTCAAACGGCAGTCAAACGTAAGACCGATCTCCCTGAGAAAGATAACGAGGTCCCGTATCTTTCATCAAAATTGTCAAACGGCGATCAGCGTAAGACCGATTTCCCTGAGAAAGATAACGAGGTCCCGTATCTTTCATCAAAATCGTCAAACGGCAGTCAAGCGTAAGACCGATTTCCCCGAGAAAGATAACGAGATCCCGTATCTTTCATCAAAATCATCAAACGGCAGTCAAACGTAAGACCGATTTCCCTGAGAAAGATAACGAGGTCCCGTATCTTTCATCAAAATCGTCAAACGGCAGTCAAACGTAAGACCGATCTCCCTGAGAAAGATAACGAGGTCCCGTATCTTTCATCAAAATCGTCAAACGGCAGTCAAGCGTAAGACCGATTTCCCTGAGAAAGATAACGAGGTCCCGTATCTTTCATCAAAATCGTCAAACGGCAGTCAAGCGTAAGACCGATCTCCTGAGAAAGATAACGAGGTCCGTATCTTTCATCAAAATCGTCAAACGGCAGGTCAAACGTAAGACCGATTTCCGAGAAAGATAACGAGGTCCGTATCTTTCATCAAAATCGTCAAACGGCGATCAAGCGTAAGACCGATTTCCACGAGAAAGATAACGGAGTCCCGTATCTTTCATCAAAATCGTCAAACCAGCGATCAAGCGTAAGACCGATCTCCCGAGAAAGATAACGAGGTCCCGTATCTTTCATCAAAATCGTCAAACGGCAGGTCAAACGTAAGACCGATTTCCACGAGAAAGATAACGAGGTCTCGTATCTTTCATCAAAATCGTCAACGGCGGTCAAACGTAAGACCGATCTCCACGAGAAAGATAACGAGGTCCGTATCTTTCATCAAAATCGTCAAGCGGCGAGTCAAGCGTTAGACCGATTTCCCTGAGAAGATAACGAGGTCCCGTATATTTCATCAAAATCGTCAAACGGCAGTCAAACGTAAGACCGATCTCCCTGAGAAAGATAACGTGGTCCCGTATCTTTCATCAAAATCGTCAAACGGCAGTCAAACGTAAGACCGATTTCCCCGAGAAAGATAACGAGATCCCGTATCTTTCATCAAAATCATCAAACGGCAGTCAAGCGTAAGACCGATTTCCCCGAGAAAGATAACGAGATCCCGTATCTTTCATCAAAATTACCCCGACAAGAAACGTAAGACCGATTTCCCCTACAAATACGTCTGATTTCCCCCCAGCAAAGGCTAACGAAATCCCCAGCAAAGCCAACGGAATCTCGAGTAGATTTCGAACTATGAAAGGGCTTGATTCCCACTAGGGATACGTAGGTAGCCTATCATTAGGTTCAGCCACCCGATCACTCGATCATCCCGTCAAATATGGAGCCTTACTCTTATCGACGACCCCGCTTCCTTCGAAAGCGCCGTCGCCGAGGGGCTACTGTAAGTGCTCCAATTTGAGCTTGTTAGTATTTTCGTTAGAAAATTAACGAAAGTTATAACTTTTCTAACAATTCCTAACATTCCTAACATTTCTAACCAAGTAAGGGTAGATTAGGGATTGCCAAAAAAAGATAAACCAAGGAAAGGAATCAAAAAAGCAAAAGAAATAAGAAAAACCAAAAAAAGAAATGGCTGGAAACAAAAACTGGCTGATTAATTTGAATTTTGAAAAGATTATTCCTTGTGTCCAAAGCTTTGGAGCGGCATTTAATGAACGATTACTTGCTGCAGGGTTTATCCGCGCGGATGGGATTGTCAATTTCAGAGGGCTATAAATTGAGCCCTCCAGTCACAAAGAAAAAAAAAGAGGAACACAATTCACAGTTGCACCTTGGCGAAAATACTTGAGAAAATAGTGAGAATTCTCTTGAATTGTCACTCTTTTCTCTTGATTATCTTCCCAAATCTCACTCACTCACCATCATATTCAAAGTCTCAAACACTCATACATTCAAGCCAAAGCCCCAAAATACAAAGAAGATAGGTATAACCTCCCTCTTCTTACCCTAAATCTCTCATCCATGCATGCATTTTCAAGCTACAAAATGTAGTTCATTCATCTTTTTGTCTTAGATCCAAGAAGATCACCATGGAAGTTCATCTCCATGGATGATCTTTTACAAGGATCAACATTTTCTTCAATGTGTTCTTACTTACTTGCAAATGCATTTTCAAAACCCTAAAAACCATTTTCAAGCATCAAATCTCATTTTCAAAGGATAAAATTCCCCTTCCCAAGCAAATAAAGTGCTTAGTCCTAATGTACCCCAAGGATGGTTTGGTATAGTTGATTCACCACTAAAATGTCAAGTGATCACTAACCAAAACCTAGGGAAATGGGGACAAGCATGGATGCAAAAAACCCCCTTTTAAATCATTTTTCCTTTCTTGAGAAGTTGCTGTCCAGTAGCAATTTTCCAAGACCCCAGTCCATTGTATTAATTTTTGGACACAGATAAACTTGGAATTTGGTATTGACTACAAAACACTTTTTGTAGACAACATCCATAGCTTTCCATAAATATTTTTACTTTATTTTTTGGTTGAGTAAAAATCCTATTTTCAAATTTTCTTTTAGAGGCCAGTTCATCAGCTTCTGGAAATCCAGATTGCATATCTGAGATTTACAGAAGGCTTTGACCCCTCAAATCTTCTCCAAAATGGAAAATTCCTTCGCTCAAATCTTATTTAAGGTGTCTGGAACAACTTTCATTCTCTGAGTTTATCCAGATTATGAAGTTTTAAGACCCTTGAATCCATTTCAAAATCAAAGGTCCACTGCCTTTTTCATTCTGGCAGAAGTGACTCTCAACTTCAAAAGGTCTTTTGAGTACCAAATCTCAACCCAAAAATCTTCCAAAAAATCATGGGATCAGTTTAAAGTCTTAAAAAGACATCGCAATTTTTACTTTTCTGAGTTTCAACTTATTTTGGCCAAAACACACACACACACACACACACACAAATGGTTTTCAGCTTGGAAGACTCGTTTTACGAGGCATTCCGGGTGCACACTAACGTCCTTCCCGGCGTGTAACATGACCTCCGAACCCAAATCTCTAATCTCGGGCATTTTTCAAAGTTTTGGCCCTTAAAACAAAAATGGCATGGCGACTCCGTTCTTTTTCCGATTTTATTTGGTTTTTTCAAAGAAACGCAAAAAATCGAATTTTTCCCGCGAGAAATTTTAGGTGGCACATCATCACAGGTTCGTTTAGGGTTTGGAGAAAGTATTTAAACACTCTTAGGCCATTGTTAAACGCAGTTTATAGTTTTTGATCAATTAAATTTCAAAGAGTTCTCTCTTATTTTCTGGTGGATTCCAGTTAATTTCTGGTGGATTCCAGTATTGTGTTTGAGGATTCTTCGCTTGAAGAATTCTTGTGATTAGTGCGCTAATCACGAAATTTATCGTGCTTCCGTGCTGCGTCAGTTGGTATCAGAGCAGGCCATATCCTGCCTTTTCATCGCTGATTCGTTATGGGGGTTCAAGTAACAAGATCTGATGACAAGGTTATTCACGAAATAGATCGTCGATTGGATCGTGCTCGACAACAGGAATAATATTTTCTAGAGTTAGAGGAAGAAGAACTCGACGAAGCGGACAAGCATTATCGACTTGTGCAGAAATATAAATCAATCAGAGATCTGAATCGAGCCTCGAGGGAGCGAGTGCTTGGGCAGCGACATAGGATGGAAGCCAATTTCTATGCCGACAAAGCCGATCACTACACTGCCAAGATTCGGAAACTGAAAGCGCGTAGATCTGTAGTCTATGAACGTGCTGAAGAAGAACGTTGGAGCCAGTTCGAGGTCTTGTTGCAGAATAACAAAAATTGTGCTCAAGAAGAAAGTTGCGGGGAAAACCTCCACCGCGTCGAGCCGATTGAAAAGAAAGGATCAAATTCAAACGGAGGAGAATTAAATTCAGAAGTTGACAAATCCGTCTTTCCAGCAGTTTCATTGGCTGAAACGAAGGAAAGGGCTGAAGAGGAGAATTTGGGAGTTAAGGAGGAACATTTGTGTGCAAAAGACGAAATCATTCAGGTATGTGGTGAAATTATTCCTGCAAATATTATAATCCATGTTCATGCCCTTATTGAGCCCAAGGTGAAGGAGGAAGTCCGAACTAGTTGGTTTGTTACAAAATCGAATTTTGTATGGGGTGATGATTGTGTAGATGATATTTTTATTATTGATCATGGGGAGACTGTGGAAGAGTCCATGGAGGACACTAATTTTTCTTTCATTGTTAACTCTGAGGAAGATGGGACGGACGATCAACGGATGGATGGGATTGGTAGTCTTAATTTTCATCCGGACAAAATTGGTCTACCTCAAAACTTTCAAAAGGAGCGAATGTATTCAAAATACTTGTTTCATTGGGACGGACAAGTGTTAAATTTCTTTCCGAAGTCAAGAAAAGCATTGATTTATTCAAAATATTTGTTCTTCTGGGGCGGATTTTGCCAAATATCGGATATGAACTCGGGGTCGAGTTCTTTTGAAGAGTGGTTGACTGATGTAGGAGGAATTGGGGATGGAATTCACGGCGGAGGAGCTTCGAGCATTGAGGCGGACGCCTCAATACAACCCAAGCGAGCGCCTCAATGTGGTTCGTTTATGGCCAATGTTTCTGGGCGCGAGGCGGGCGCACAAGGATCTTCAAGGCGGGCGTTTCGTCCAAAGCATCAACAAGGGAGCAAGTCGCTGACTCCCAGGCGGGCGCCTGGGCCTCCTCCAAGCGGGCGCCTCATACATGACGGGGAAATTACTGGTTTTTGCTTTGTTCCGTTTTACTGTTTTAAAATTACTTAATTAAGGGTTTTAATTTTAATATTTTATTTTAATATTAAGTTAGGGTATTTTAGTCTTTAGTTTGTTATTTTCGTTTTAGGGTTCGTTTAGGGTTTGGAGAAAGTATTTAAACACTCTTTGGCCATTGTTAAACGCAGTATATAGCTTTTGATTAATTAAATTGAAGAATTTTCTCTTTATTCCTGGTGGATTCCAGATTATCGCTGGTGGATTCGAGTATTGTGTTTGAGGATCCTTCGCTTGAAGGGTTCTTGTGATTAGTGCGCTAATCACGAAATTTATCGTGCTTCCATGCTGCGTCACTTTTGATTGTATGGCTGTTAGTAAGTTCAGCCAAAATTGATTGACTTACTATCAATTTCAAAAATCAAAACATAACTCGGGTCCAAGGAAACACAAAATCTAGGGAGAAACGCGTTTCTCCATAAGTTATGGAGAAACGGGTCCCGACATGTCGCGCGACAATGAGCTAGATAGCCAGAAACCTATGAAAGTGATATCCAGAAACCTTCAAATGAATATCCAGAAACCTTCAAAATGTTTCTGGATATACATTTGAAGGTTTACAGATATCGAAAACCTTCAATAGCAATTTCGGATATGCCCTAACACATTTCTCGGATATGCACCTAGAGTTTTACGGATATGCACCTAACAGTTTTACGGATATACATTTCACATCCTTCGGCTATCAAATACAAAGCTTACGGATATCAAGCGCAAAGCTTCGGCTATCAAATGCAAAGCTTCCGGATATCCGAAGCTTTTGGTCTTGGCCTTGGGTTTTTTTTTTTCCGATATACATTTCACATCCTTCTGGCTATCAAATACAAAGCTTCTGGATATCAACTGCAAAGCTTCTGGCTATCAAATTTAAAGCTTCTGGATATTCAGAAGCTTTTGGTCTTGGCCTTGGGTTTTTTTTTTCTGGTTATCAAATGTAAAGCTTCTGACTATGAAAAACACGTTTCTCCATAGTTATGGAGAAACGCGTTTCTCAGCAGACGCACTCCCAAGTCCCAAGGAAATGCTCACACATAATCTGGACACAACAACATCCATCTTTAAGACAAAGGAAACTATTGAAATTTCTAACAGTACAACCAACTACATTACCAATGATCTGCGTACTCGATGGAGACAGAGATGGGAGGATATAATTTTGATTAATTCTCTACCAAGTTAGTATTTGGAACAGTTATTTCCCATATTTATCTTTATAAAATATATACAACTATACTACTTCCTCCATCCCAAAATGAATGTCTATAAATGATTCTGAAAACATTTACTTTTATAATATTCTAATGCCAAAGTGGCATAAACATTTTGCTAAACTTTTAGTTCTGCAAGTAAGTAATGGTTTGTGGAACTTTTTTCTAACAAAAAACACTTTTAGGAACAAATTTATTTAGAAAATAGACGTTCATTTTGGGTAAAAGAATTTCTAAGAAATAGACATTCATTTTTGGAACAGAGGAGCATTATTTTATTTTAGTGCCATATTGACGATATTCACCTCGATTAAGAGAGTTCTATACTTCAAAAACATAACGAGACTTTCATGTCGATCTGGCACGAAGCGGAAAAATAATGACAATAGAGCCAATGACATCAATGAGACTGAGATTTAACATCTATGTTATGAAAAAACTGGTCTATATGGTGAGCCGACCCCAAATAGTTTTGGGATTAAGGCTTTATTGTTGTTGTTGAATTATGAAAAAGCTCCCTGCAACGTGCAAACAAGGTCACTAAAACTGTGCATACCTGATTTGGATCTTACTGGTGCACCAATTTCAAATTTACTCTAATGATGGTTGAACCATCATTGCCAAAAGAAAAGTTACCTAAATAGCTATCTACAGTAAATTGGTCACACCTGAAATTCTTAATAACTAACTTGTATATTAAACAAAAAGAGGAGACAAACAAAAGATGGGCCAAACCAGTCCCCACCTCTCCAAGATACTAATTTGCAAGAACAAATAAATTTTTCTAGGAAAAAGTTTCTTTATTTCCACCACTTTTCCAAATTCTAAGCCCAGTCTTTTCATGCACCTTCCTTCCCTCTTCCCTTCAACCCCCTGACTATTTCCATTTCCCACCAACCTGCATTTCATTCCTGCACAACTTTTTCTCCACAACTCTATATATATTTGTAACTTCACATATCCATTGTTCATCTGAAACCCAGAAAATTTTCATCTCTTTTAAATTGTATCTAACTATATATTTCTAGGTAGTTCAAAGTAAAAAATTATCAGCTATGTATCTGATGGTACTAAAAATCGTTTGCCTGCAGACAATTTTCAGCAGGATGACAAGATTTTCCAAGTTTTTCACGAGATGTCAGTATTTAATCAATTCTTGGCTTGCTGTTTCTTGTAATTATTCTAAGGTTGATCACGTTGAAAAATCGAGCCATGATTTTGAGTCATCAAGAAGGCAGTCTTCTTTTGCTGATGCTGCCAAGAAGATTGACAATGATAATTTACATAGAGACGAAGTGGAGTCTGTGATGGAAAGGTTGGGTCTTTTTTGCCACCCTTGATGCAGCACGGAAGCCGGATAAATTTCGTGATTAACGCACTAATCACAAGAACTCTTCAAGCGAAGAATCCTCAAACGCAATGAACTGGAATCCACCAGAGAAAAGAGAAACAATTCTCTGAAATTTTATTCAATCAAAAGCTGCCGTCAAAAACAATAATAAAGTTCTATAAATACCTCCTAACCCTAGAAACAAATAATACGTCAAAGGACCAAAATAACCCAAGTTTGGAAATCAATTAATCTGCAATTGGAAATAAGAAACGTAAATAAGGAATCAATGACGACGCCAGGCGGGCGCACCATTATTCCCAGGCGGGCGCATGAATAACAGAAACTTCCTCCATTGTTGACAAAGCTTGAGGCGGGCGCACGGAATTGCATGGGGCGGCCGCCTCGCCGGCCGAGAGGATCTCCCTGGTTGCACCATCTTGAGGCGGGCGCTTGACCACGGACGAGGCGTACGCCTGGCCAACAGAAGATTGCCTCACCTTAGAGTTAGATTGAGGCGCACGCCAGGTTGGGGATGGGGCGGCCGCCTGGTGCCCTGTCTCTAACTCGTCTCCTGCATCAGTCTCTCCCACCTCCAAAGAACTCGACCCCGAGTTCACATCTGGATAAAGAACTCCATCCGCATGGTACTCATAGATATCCGCAACGTTAAACGTGTTGGAGATGTTCAAATCATTGGGAAGAGCTACCACGTACGCATTGTCGTTGATCTTCCGAGTCACCTTGAAAGGTCCATATTTGCGGGGCTGCAACTTCTTGTACGTACCCACGGGAAAACGCTCCTTCCGCAAGAACACCATAACTTCGTCCCCACAAAGAAAAACCTTGACTCGCTTCTTTTTATCATGATCGTCTTATTCTTCAACCCCGTAGCCTCTAACTTAGCCTTGACCGCTTCCTTGACAGCTTGCACATCCTTAGCCATATTCTCAGCAGCCTGACTCACTCCACGACCGCTAGGTAATGGAACCAAATCAACCACGTGCCTAGGGATAGATGTGTACACCAAAGAAAAAGGTGACTTCCACACATCGTAGAGTGTATAGCACTGTTGTAGGCAAACTCCACTTGTGGTAGTGCAAGATCCCACTGTTTTGGCTTGTCCCCACAAACACTCCTAATCATGTTCCCCAAGGTCCGATTAGTGACCTCCGTCTGTCCGTCCGTCTGTCCGTCCGTCTGTGGATGTGCTGTAGAGCTCCGATTCAGTGAAGTGCCAAACATGCGCCACAACGTAAGCCAGAAATGGCTCAAAAACTTGGTGTCCCTGTCCGAAGTGATGGACTTAGGAACCCCATGTAGTCTCACAATCTCCCTGAAAAATAGCTTCGCAATGTTGGAGGCATCCACCGTCTTCTTGCAAGCAATAAAGTGGGACATCTTGGAGAACCGATCAACCACAACAAACACTGAATCCACACCCCGCTGTGTCCGAGGCAAGCCCAAGACAAAATCCATGGACAAGTCTAGCCAAATATCATCAGGAACAGGTAGAGGTAAGTAAAGACCAGTATTTTGAGACTGACCTTTAGAAACCTGGCACACATAACACCTCCGAACAATAGAGCTCGCGTCCTTCCTCAGATGAGGCCAGAAATAACGCTCCTCCAAACTCGCAATAGTCTTGTCTCTTCCCAGATGTCCACTAAGGCCTCCGCCATGCAAGTCACGAATCAGCTTCTCCCGCAGGGAAGAAATAGGAATGCACAATCGATCTCCCTTGAACAGAAAACCATCTCGGACATGAAAATCTGCACTAGGGTGCTTGTCCACACACTTCGACCATATCTCCATAAAATCTGCATCCTCCTCGTACAAGTCCTTCAATAAGTCAAAGCCAACAATCTCCTGCGATAAGGTGATCAACAAAGAAGCCCTCCTGCTCAAAGCATCTGCGACCTTGTTCTGAACTCCCGACTTGTGTTGAATAATGAACGGGAACTTCTGCAAGTAACTAACCCAGCGTGCATGCATCTTATTTATCACCTTCTGACTATGCAGGAACTTCAAGGCAAGATGATCGGAAAATAGAACAAACTCCCTCTGAACTAGATAATGCTCCCACATTTGTCAGTAAAGCTCGATGGATCGCATAGAACTCCTGATCATACGTGCTCCACTTCTGACGAGCCTCACTCAACTTCTCCTTGAAGAAAGCCACCGGACGCTTTTCTTGTGAGAGAACAAACCCCCAATTCCCACGCCACTAGCATCACACTCCACTGAAAGATCTTGTCAAAATGCGGAAGGGCAAGAAGCTGAGTGCGGTGCATAGCTTCTCCTTGATGAGGGCAAAACTCTGATCTTGCTCCAAGCCCCACTGAAATTTCCCTTTCTTCAGACACTCGGTAATAGGTGCAGTAATAGTGCTGAAATCGCGCACAAACCTCCTGTAAAATGTAGCCAAGCCATGGAAACTGCGCACCTCTGTGACTGACTGTGGAACCGGCCAATCCCTTATTGCCTTCACCTTTTCCTCATCAACATGAATCCCGTCCTCACCAACAACAAAACCCAGGAAAAGTAACTTGTTGGTGCAGAAGATACACTTCTTAAGGTTGATATACAACTGATTATCTCTCAACACCTGCAACACTTGATTAAGGTGTTCCAAATGCGCAGCCCTATCTCTACTATAAATCAGAATATCATCAAAGTAAACTACTACAAAAGATCCAATAAAAGGTCGGAATACCTGATTCATCAACCTCATGAATGTGCTAGGGGCATTAGACAACCCGAATGGCATGACCAGCCACTCGTAAAGACCATCCTTGCTTTTGAAAGCAGTCTTCCACTCATCCCCCGGTCTGATCCGAATCTGATGATACCCACTGCGCAAATCCAACTTTGTAAAGAATTTAGACCCGGATAACTCATCAAGCATGTCCTCCAGACGAGGAATAGGAAATCCGTACTTGATGGTGATCTTGTTGATGGCCCGGCTATCAACACACATACGCCACTGATTCCCTTTCTTCGGCACAAGAAGGACAGGCACTGCACACGGGCTCATACTTTCTCTGATAAAACCCTTCTGCAACAAATCTTCAATCTGCTCCCTCAGTATCTCGTTCTCCTTAGGGCTCATGCGGTAATGTGGGAGGTTTGGCAAACTAGCTCCCGGAATCAAATCAATCTGATGCTGAATGTCCCTCATAGGAGGGAGCTCATTGGGCAACTCGTCACCAAGTAACTCCTGAAATCCTGATAAAAGCTCTGCAATATCCCGTGGCATCCCAATCTCCACACTAACAGAACCCAACAGCCCTTTAACCACTATCGGGCAAAAGTACTCGGCCTCTGCAATAGCAGCTGTTAGCTCCTTTTCATTCTGTAGGAGCATCACGACTGGCTTCTCTTTCTCCACTTGCTTCTCAAAACGTGATACAGGAGCTATAGCAATTTTTTGATTATTCCAAGTGAACAACAATACATTATCCTACCAGATAAGTAATATCATGGTCAAGCGCCAAGGGCGACCAAGCGATATGACACACATCCATACTCAGAACATCACAAATGACCTCTTCCCTATAATGTTTGCCAATGGAAATAGGGACCCTACAAGTTCGGGTTACTCGGAGTTCTGAACCTTTATTCACCCCCCCCAAACTATAAGGACTATCATGAGGTTCAGGTTGCTAAGCCTAGAAATTCGACCAACTTCGCGAAACAAGATTTTCGGTGCACCCATTATCAATAATCATATTACATACCTTGTTCTTCACGAGCGGTGTGCACGCATCGATTCTTCCGTTGACCCTCGTCCTTGGAAGAAAGTAACATCTGTTGGAGCACGCATCCAACTCTCTCACCGGACTCCTCTTCCGCAAACTCAGCATCGTCATACTCATTGTCCTCGGGCTCATCATCTTCGTACTCATGCAATACTGCAGCAGTCCTCCGAGTGGGGCAAACATTCGACTGTGGCCATATCCACGACAACGATAGCACTTGTCCCTGTTGGCTTGGCGTAAGGATTTGCTTTGCCTTCTACGCTGGAGCCTTGCTTGCGCTCTTGCTAGCATTGGTTGTACTCTTGGCTGCGGGCCGGGTCTTTATCAACCTCTTTTGCCTCCGAACTACCTTGTTGCGGAAATCTGCGAAAAGGGGTAAAATTTTTCGCGCTCGATTTCTCTATGAGCTCAGCCTTCAACGCTAGAGTGGTAGCATCTGTCAGAGTCCACGCATGATGCAAACCCATCTTCTCTTGGATCGAACCCTTCAATCCATTGATGTAACGAGCAATCCTCTGATCCTCGGTCTCCTCAATCCTAACCCGCGCAGTATACCTCTGAAATTCCGTCGTATACTCATCAACTGTTCTCTTACCCTGCACACTATTGAGGTATAATCTGTATAAGGTCTGCTCATAATCTGCAGGTAAAAATCGCTCCGAAATTAACTGCTTCATGCGCATCCAGGTTCTGATTGGCCCCTTCCCTTGTCGTCGCCTCTGCGCAACAAGCTTCTCTCACCAAACCGCAACAGTACTCTTCAATCTGATCGCCACCATCTTGACCTGTTTGTTCGTAGGTACCTCCATAACCTCGAAGAAACGATCAACATCATTCTGCCAATCTAGAAAATCTTCAATTCCCATAGTTCCATAAAATAATGGAATATCCGCCTTAATCCGATAATCTTGGCGATGTCGATTTCCACCCCGTTCCGATTCATCACTGTCAACTTCAACCTCAGACTCGGAATTAGGATCCTCTTCCTCAATATTTTCGCCCCTCCTAGGGCGACGGCCCTGTTTAATACCCCTGTCTCTCTCGCCACCACGATTACGATTAGCACGAGCGTTTGGACCTCGTTGAGCAGCCACGAGCGCCTCCAACTGTGTCGACATCGCAGCCATGGCTGTGGTTAAGCGATCGAACTCCTCCCTTGTTACTTGGTCCCCCATAACAAATCAGTGGTGGAAAGACAGGATATGGCCTGCTCTGATACCAACTGACGCAGCACGAAAGCCGGATAAATTTCGTGATTAGCGTACTAATCACAAGAACTCTTCAAGCGAAGAATCCTCAAATGCAATGAACTGGAATCCACCAGAAAAGAGAAACAATTCTCTGAAATTTTATTCAATCAAAAGCTGCCGTCAAAAACAATAATAAAGTTCTTTAAATACCTCCTAACCCTAGAAACAAATAATACGTCAAAGGACCAAAATAACCCAAGTTTGGAAATCAATTAATCTGCAATTGGAAATAAGAAACGTAAATAAGGAATCAATGACGACGCCAGGCGGGCGCACCATTATTCCCAGGCGGGCGCATGAATCACAGAAACTTCCTCCATTGTTGACAAAGCTTGAGGCGGGCGCACGGAATTGCATGGGGCGGCCGCCTCGCCGGCCGAGAGGATCTCCCTGGTTGCACCATCTTGAGGCGGGCGCTTGACCACGGACGAGGCGTACACCTGGCCAACAGAAGATTGCCTCACCTTAGAGTTAGATTGAGGCGCACGCCAGGTTGGGGATGGGGCGGCCGCCTGGTGCCCTGTCTCTAACTCGTCTCCTGCATCAACCCTGAAGGTGAATTGCTTCAGGAGAGGATGGGCTTTAATGATATTTCTAACATTTTTGAAGATAAAGAGCCCTTATTGGATGAATTGAAGGGAGCTTTTGATGTTTTTAATGAGAACAGAGATGGGTTTATTGATGCAAAGGAGTTGCAGAGAGTATTATTTGCTCTGGGATTGAAAGAAAGATCGGAGATGGAGGATTGCAGGCGGATGATCAGATTACAAGATGAAAATGGAGATGGGAGACTAGATTTTGATGAATTTGCAAAGTGTATGGAGACAAGCTTTTGCTGAACTACTCTTTCAGGTAGACTTGAAATTGTATTTATTTAAAACATTTTTTCTACTATAATTGAATATAACAAACTACAAATGTGTTCATCGGTATATTTGTCATCATAGAATAAAATATAAACCCTGCACATTTCACCATATAACCAGCTTGTTTTAAAGATATATTGCATTGAACCAATGTTACAAGTAAGATCAATTACCTTTTGTTAAATACTCTTTGATAATGAGAACAGGCACATTGAAGGAGAAAGGCTCCAAGTAGAAAGGGCAAATGAAGAGCTGCTTTGAGAAACAGAAGGCCTCCATGAACTCCTGCAGTGTATTAAGGATCAACATATTGCCTCTATCTCCTAGCATATTTTCAGTTATTTTATCTCCGTAAATATCGATAGTTGACTTTGTAATTATGGTTATCAATTTGTTAGTGATTAGATTGATCATGTATATGTTCTAAATTCAAATTTGTAATCTTGTAAAATCTTAGCCTAGGATAGATGCGCTGATGCTTGTATATATATTGTATCGTTCTCTTCAATAAAAATTATCTTTTGTCATTCTCTTTTATGGTATCAGAGCAAAAGCCGATCTCTTTTTTTTTTCCCACCCGCCACCACCAGCTTCCGCATGGCCAATCAAAGTCCTTCCAACACCCTCCCAAACCCCGCCGAGCCCAATCACCCTATCATTCTTGTTAATCTCTCAAACTGGAAAACCCTCGCACCCCTCACATATCTCTCTTGGTCTTCTCAAATCACTTCAATTCTCTATGGGCTCGACCTTCTTAACTTCGTTGATGGAACCCACAAACAACCACCCGACACCATTAAAATCGATGGCACAGACGCACCCAACCCCGCCATCATCACATGGAATAGGCAAGACCGTTTAATCCTAGGTGCCCTCTTAGGAACCCTAGACGATGCTGTTGCACCCCTAGTATCTCATGCAAAAACCTCCCATGAAGCTTGGACCATCCTTAAGCAAACATACGCCAATCCCTCACGTGGCCATATCCTTCAAGTGAAGGATCATCTTGACTCCATCACAAAATCGACCCTCACCATCACAGACTATATGCAAACCATTAAGTCCTCCGTCGACAAACATGCTCTCTCAGGTAAACCCATGGACCCGGAAGATGTGATTGCCAAAGTCCTCAAAGGACTTGATTACGAAACCTTCAAACCCATCATTGACTCGGTTAGGGCTAGAGACAACTCAATTTCCTTCGAAGCCCTCCACGAGAAATTGATTCACCACGAACTTACCCTCAAACAACAACCCACTCCCAACCCATCCCCCTTTTCTGCCTCAGTTCATGCGGCCTACACCCACCACCCTTCCCACACCTCTCGGACTCACACCAACAGCCCCCTCCTTCCCACTCCATCTCAGCCACGCACCACCACACCTGCCCCCTTCAAAGGCAAATGTCAATACTGCCGCTCCGTGGGTCATGTAATCTCCCAATGCCGCCAGTTTAAACTTGATTACCCGGCTGTTTCATTCCCACCCGCACCCTCCAACCACCGCGCTTCTCGCCCCCACCAGTCCCACTCTTCTCCTCAGGCCCACACAACCAGAACCTCACAGCAGCCTCCCCTTGCTCCTTGGTTCGTCGACAGTGGTTCCACGAATCATATCAAAAATGACCTTGCTACTCTTTCTCTCTCCACCACCCCTATAATGGCAGTGACGATGTCATCATCGGAGATGGTTCCTCCCTCTCCATTGCCAACATAGGTTCTTTCTCAAATCCTTCTTCTCATTCCTCTCTTATTTTTAATAATGTTCTCCATGTTCCCTCCATCTCTCGTAATATATTGTCCGTCTCTCAATTTTGCAAGGATAACAATGCCACTATCTCTTTCTCACATTCTTTTTTCTTCATAAAGGAAATCTCGACAAAATCACTCTCCTTCACGGAACATGTGATCATGGAATCTACACATGGAATCCATCCCTCTCTTATCAAGCTCATGTCAGCACTACCTCAAGTCTCTGGTCGTGGCATCATAGACTAGGACACCCCTCTCCCCCAATTGTTTCCTTTTTGAATAATAAATTTCACTTAGCAATTCCTAGTGGTTCTCTTTCATTTTGTAATCCTTGCAACATCAATAAAAGTCATAAACTTCCGTTTGCTACTTCCACTTTACATTTCAAAGCACCACTTGACTTAATTTTCTCGGATGTATGGACCTCACCCGTACATTATTATGATAATATCAAGTATTATGTCATCTTTGTTGATCACTTTACCAACTACACTTAGCTTTATCCACTAAAACACAAGTCTGATACCTTCTTTACTTTTAATCATTTTTGTGCTCTTGTCGAAATTTTTTTCTCAAAACCCATTCTCCATGTTTTCTCCGATAATGGTGGAGAATACCTTAAACTAAATCCCTCTCTCCTAAATAATGGCATCTCCCATCTCACCTCCCCCCCCCCTCAGACCCCGGAACATAATGGCTTTGCCGAACGTCGTCATCGCCATCTTGTTGAAACAGGGCTCACTCTTTTATCTCATGCCAATCTTCCATTAAAATTCTGGTCTCATTCTCTCACTACAGCTGCATATCTTATAAACCGCATGCCTACTCCAACCCTTCAAAATGATTCACCTTTCTCCAGATTATTCAAAACTGCCCCGAACTACACCAAACTCCACTCTTTTGGGTGTCTATGTTACCCGTGGTTATGCCCACATGCCTCTCACAAACTCGCCCCAAAGTCCACTCCTTGCATCTTTGTCGGATACTCCCCATCTCAAAGTGGCTACCACTGTCTTGACCCAATCACAAATCGTGTTTACACCTCTCACCATGTTAAGTTTGTTGAAAATGAATTCCCTTATAATACCTTCACCTCCACATCTCTCTCGCCCTTACTAACTCCCAATGATTGGTGTACTCTCTCTGTCCCTATAATCAGCAACTCCCCACCAACACACCCTCCTCCTGATCCACACCACAACCCCTCACCCTTTACCGATCACACCCCAGCCCTACTATCTGCCGATCAAAACCCAACCCCAACATTTGCTGATCAAACCTCAGACCTTGCTGATCCCTCCCCAGCCGCCCCTGTTGATCCTTCTCCATCAGCAACTAACCATCAGCAGCTGCCGATTAACCCTCCTCACACCTCCTACCCCTCCGCCGATATTCCCCCAATCCAGTATGAACCCATCCCAAATGATCCAACACCCACCCCCATTGTCACTGCCCCAGCCCCTCCTCCTCCAACCCGCACTATCACCACCCGCCTATCCAATAATATTCGAAAGCCCAACCCCAAATATGCCTCGGTCGCCACTCTAACCAATCCCACCTCTCTCCCTATCTCTACTAAACAAGCTCTCTTTACACCCCATTGGCATTCCGCCATGCGTGAGGAATACGATGCCCTCATGCGAAATAATACTTGGACTCTTGTTTCGTCTCATGAAGCGCCCAATATCATAAGGTGCAAATGGGTCTTTCGCATTAAATATAATCCTAATAACACTATCTCAAAATACAAGGCTCGCCTTGTGGCGAAAGGGTTCCATCAGCAACCCGGTCTCGACTACTCTGAAACATTCAGTCCTGTAGTTAAACCGGTTACCATTCGTCTCATTCTCTCTTTGGCTATCACACACGATTGGTCTCTTCGCCAACTTGATGCCAACAATGCCTTTCTACAAGGCAATCTCACCGAAATAGTCTTCATGTCTCAACCACCAGGCTTCCACAACACTTCTCACTCCTCTCATGTATGTCGCCTCTCGAAGGCCATCTATGGTCTCAAACAAGCACCACGTGCTTGGTATACTGAGCTAAAATCCTTTCTTCTCTCTTTCGGGTTTACACCCTCTCTTGTCGACCCTTCTCTCTTCACTTTTAACACCCCCTCTAGTCGTCTCTATCTACTTGTCTATGTGGATGACATAATTGTCACTGGCCCTTCTGACGAGTCTCTTACATCCTTTATTTCTACTCTTGCCTCTCGCTTCTCGCTAAAAGACCGCGGTCCTCTCTCTTATTTTTTAGGAGTCGAAGTCGTACCCAACTCTCATGGTCTTCTTCTGTCTCAGTCAAAATACATCGGTGATCTACTTGCCAAACACAACATGGACAACTCTAAGCCTTCCACCACCCCCATGGCCACCTACCCACCACTCTCTGGCCACCCACATACACCTATCTGCAATCCTTCTGAGTTTCGGGCAATTATTGGCAGTCTACAATATCTGTCTTTGACTAGACCGGATATTGCTTTCCCTGTTAACAAGCTTGCTCAATATCTTCATCATCCTCAAGAAAACCATTGGGCGGCTCTCAAGCACCTCCTTCGTTATCTTCTTGGCTCAATTAACTTGGGTCTTCAACTTTTCAAAACCTCTCCCCCCACTCTCCATGCTTTCTGTGATGCCGATTGGGCGGGCGATAGAGATGACTTTGTCTCCACATCTGGTTTCATTGTGAATCTTGGTCGCAATCCCATTGCTTAGTCCTCTATAAAGCAACGTGCTATTGCTCGGTCCTCCACCGAAGCTGAATTTCGGGCAGTGGCTGCGACAACTGCTGAACTCATGTGGGTTCACAACCTCCTTATGGAACTGGCCATCACTCCCACCTCAGCTCCAATTATTTTCTCTGATAATTTAGGAGCTTCCAACTACTCGGCCAACCCCATCTTCCACTCCCGGATGAAATATCTCGCTCTTGCCTTTCACTTTGTACGAGAACAAGTACAACTTGGCAAACTTCATGTTTGCCACATCTCCGGCTACAACCAGCTTGCTGATGCCCTCACAAAGCCGCTGTCCCGAGCTCGCTTTCAGTCACTCATTTCCAAGATTGGACTCACTCTTCGACCGTCAATCTTGAGGGAGCGTATTAAGGATCAGCATATTGCCCCTATCTCCTACCATATTTTTCAGTTATTTTATCTCCGTAAATATCGATAGTTGACTTTATAATTATGGTTATCAATTAGTTAGTGATTAGATTGATCATGTATATCTTTTAAATTCAAATTTGCAATCTTGTAAATCTTAGCCTAGGATAGATGCGCTGATACTTGTATATATATTGTATTGTTCTCTTCAATAAAAATTCATCTTTTGTCATTCTCTTTTACAGTGTTGAAACACAAATGGAAATTTATTTAGCGAGAAGCCTGTATGCACGAGTATTCATCTAGAACCTTCTTCCATGGTATGATATTTCTTGTACTCATAATAGCATAGCAGCTTCCCAGTCGCCTTGCATAAAGACATCATTAATGGACCCCGTAAAGTTTATGCAAAAATTATTTGGAATCTGTTGAAAAGAATACGTTAAAATTATTTCTAAGTCAATAAAAGCAATAAAAAACATAGATATGTTATTTTGAAAATATCATCAAAAATAATAAAACTAATAAAAATAGAGACTTACAAATATCTGGTATAAGAGGCTAAAACGCGAGGCATGAACCTTCTTATAACAAGCTTCTTTCTGTATTCTTTGTTTTGAATCTTTTGATCAAACAAGGTTAAGCTCATAAGTTGATCTTTCAGTGTGGCTGTTCGTAAGTTCGTCCAATAAAATATTATCAATATAAAAAAAGTAAACTCAACTCAGGTAAATTAATCTAATGAAATGCTCACCAATAATCTGGACAGAACAGCATCCAGTCTTTAAACAAGGGAAACAATTGAAATCCCTAATGGTTACAACCAACTCCATTACCAATTATCTACGTCCCAATGAAGAGAGATGGGAGGATAAAATTCAATGAATTGTCTACCAAGTTAGCAATGAAACAATTTCTTCCCCCTATGAATCTTTATAAGATATAACTAGTCCGTATGACTTTAGTGCCATATTGACGTTTTTCAGCATGATTAAGAGAGTACTATACTTCAAAATCAAATCATGACATTCATGTTGATCTGACACGAAAAGGTGCATTAATGACAATAGAGCCAAGGACATCAATGAGACCGAGATCTAACATCTATGTCATGAAAAAGCTCCCTGCAATCAAGTGCATTCGTTTTAACAAAAATACAACTATAAATAAAAGGACGGATATTTCAGAGACTGTTGCTTCAAGCATGCAAATATTTATCCATATAACATTATAAAGTGATAAACAGAAAACTTTCTCACCCGAACACAAAATACCCACCACGCAATTGTTGAAGACATAGAGCTAGATATACTACTGGAGAGAATATAATAGACAGTTAAGAAATTCAAAACGTGAGATTTGTTGCCTCTTAATTAAAATACTCTCTTGAGCTTTAATACACATCTTGTTGAAATAAAGGACCGAGCAAAAGATCTGATAGCTGATGAAGGCCAAACTTAGTGAAACTTTAGAAGCCCAATAATATAGGATGGTGCTTCTCAGGTTCAAAGTTAATTAATCAAATGTCTTTGAGCAGTGAGAGCATAATGCTCAAGCAGTGGAAGCAGCATTCAATCTTTTTCCACTTAGTAGGCTTGTAGCATACTTCATGTTGAATCAGAGAGCACAACAATAATGTTTAACGGAGGATGAAACTCGACTTTACTGCAGAAAATAAAGAAGAAGTAAATGAGACACTCTAAACTTATTTATTCAAATGCATCAAGAAAGCCTTAAATAGGCATACATGAAACAACCTGACAACAGACTCTCCTAATATTCAGCATACCACTAAACCATTAACATGACTCAGCTAAAGACTAGGTAAACAAATAACAGCTCAACAAAACAAACCAAACAAAACAATAACAACCTAACCACTTATCTAGTAAATACGAATAATAAACTTAGCTAATTATTCATCAAATAGACTCAGTCAATTAACTATTGCATAGCTGGTGTTGTTGTTTAACACTCCCCCTCAACACCAGCTTCGTCTCTCTTCACCATCCCAAACTGTCGATGAAAGCTTTCAAACTTATTCTTGCTCAAGCCTTTTTTGAACAAATCAACAACTTTATCTCCTGTGTTAATAAGCTTCAGCTCAACCTCTTCTTTCAAAACTTTCTCTCTAATAAAATGATGATGTACCTCCACGTGTTTGGTTCTTGCATGGAAAACTGGATTTTCTGCCAAACGTATTGCTGACTGGTTGTCACAGTATAAATCAACTGCACAATCACTTGGATGATGCAAGTCCTTCAATAATTGTACGAGCCAAGTACTCTCTTGTGCTGCAGCTCTATACTCTGCTTCTGTCGTTGACAATGACACTGACTGCTGCCTTTTACTGCACCAAGAAACTGCTCCTGATCCAAGCATGAACACATATCCGATAGTTGAACGTCGAGTGTCATGATCACCTGCATAATCAGCATCATAGTAGCCTACTAACTTGCAATCTCCATCTTTCTTATACAAAATACCATAGTCTAGAGAACTCTTCACATATCTCAAAATTCGCCGCACTCCATCCAAATGAGGTTTCTTCGGATCTTGCAAGTAACGACTCATCACACCCACTGCAAAAGAGATCTCAGGTCTCATTAACGTCAGATAGATAACGCTACCCACAAGTTGTCGGTACATCGTTGCGTCTTCCAAACTTCTCCCTTTATGAGCACATAACTTAGCATTTGGCTCCATTGGAACCGAAATTGGTTTGCATTCAAGCATTCCAAATTTCTGCAACAAGTCCTTCGAATATTTTTGCTGATGAAGAAATATTCCTTCTCGAGTATGAACCACCTCTCGGCCAAGAAAATGATTCAGCTGTCCAAGTTCTTTCATCTGAAATCACACCGATAAATTTTGCTTCGTTTGCAGAATTTCTTCATCACAATCACCTGTTATGATTAAATCATCTACATACACTAACACAACAACTAGTTTCCCTTCAATGATTTTAACAAAGAGACTTGAATCTGCAGCCGTAACCAAGTAACCAATATGAATTAAAAATTCTGCAATCTTACCATACCAAGCCCTCGGTGCCTGCTTCAATCCGTACAATGCCTTTCAAAGTTTGCAAACATACTCCGGATGTTCTTGATTCTTATAACCCAATGGTTGAACCATGTAAATCTCTCGATCCAATTCTCCATGCAAAAATGCACTCTTCACGTCCATCTGCCATAGGTTCCAATTTTTGATTGCTGCAAGTGCCAATAAAACTCGTACAGTTGTAAGCTTCGCAACCGGACTAAACGTCTCCTCGTAGTCCGAGACCATATTCTTTGAGAGAACCCTCTAGCCACCAGTAGAGCTTTGTGTCTCTCTATTGATCCATCTGCGTCGCTTAATTAGGAAGCTTATTTATCACATAGGCATAGTCTTCATTGCCTCTGCCCAAAACCATCCAGGAACATTCTTTGCATGAAGCATACTCCAACATATTTCTGACAAGTGTCGGTTCTTTCTCTCCGCTATGCCATTTGGTTGCGTAGTATAAGGACACATGAAATGATGACAGATTTGGCATTCTCGAAGAAATCTTAAGAACTCCTCTGAATTATACTCTCCTCCATTGTTAGTATGTAAGCACTGAATCTGCCTGCCAAGTTTAGCTTGTACACTCTCTTTAAATTCTTTGAACTTAGAAAAAGTTTCAGACTTTTCCATCATAAAATAAACCCACGAATACCTGGAAAAATCGTCAATGAAAGTTACCATGTACCTCATCCCACCAACGGAAGCTTGCTTGACTGGTCCAAATACATCAGAGTGAATTAACTCTAACAGTTCCCTTGCTTTGAACTTTGACTCTTCATAAGGCAACTGGTGTGCTTTCCCGTACTGACATCCTTCACATACTACATCTGTTTTAACTTCTAGTTGAGGAAGCCCTTTCAACATCGACTTTTTCATCATCATGCTTAGCTTAGAATAGCTAACATGACCAAGTCGCATGTGCCATAAGTCTCCTGTTTCAACCTTTTTCGACCTGTCAACATACGATGCTTGTGCAAACATCACATAGACTAACTCCAACTTCCGTCCCTCCACTATTGGCTCCCCCAAAGACTCAAGATTGCGATATACCTTCACATCTTTTGGACCAAACAAAACATAATGGCCCGAAGATGTAAATTGCGATACTGATAGAAGGTTATTCTTCATACCTGGAACATGGTACACATTTTCAAGCGTGACATCATTTGCACTGTTTTGAGGAGAGACTACCATATTACCAACATGAGCTATTGGTAACTTCGAGTTATTCGTTGTCACCACCACTCGACTCCCTTTATATTCGACCACATTCTGCAACTTGTCTTTGTCACCAGTCATATGATTTGAACATCTTGAATGGATGATCCAATCCTTCCCGTAATCAATTTGTTCGGTCATCGCTGTGAGAGCCACTTCCTCCGCTACGAAAAATGCTTCATTGTTCCATTCATCTTCAGTTTTGGAGGCAGCACCAATACTCTTCATTGACCCCAGCTCTTCTGCAATGTACAATGCTTCAACATCCCATTCATCTTCACTCTTGGAGGCAGCTACATTACTCTCCACAGTCCTCTTTGACCGGCAATCCTTTGCCTTATGGCCACCCATTCCGCACTTATAACACGTTCCTTGAAACCTTTTCTCATGACAAAATTTCGCTATGTGACCATCTTCCCACAATTATAACACTATTTCTCAGCCTTAATGCTGCCATGATTCTTAGAACCATTGTTTTTCGAACCATGATTCTTTGAACCTGAACCTCCTCCAAAATAGTTGTTACTTCCTTTAGATCCGGTTCCGCTAGAAGAATGTTGCTTGGAATTTGTACTTCCTTTGCTAACAAAGAGTGCTTCCTCTTCACTCTTCAGTGAAACTCCACCCATTTGCTTTGCCAATGCTTCCTGTCCAGCAAGCAAATTCTCGAACTGAATAAGTGAATTCAATTGGCCATCCCTAAACTGTAGCAACAAACTCCTATACTCCGGTCTCAAACCATGAATAATTATCCTCTTCATCCTAGTTTTAGCAATCGTAGCCTCTGGATCCAACTTAGAAAGCTCATGACACAATGACTTCACTTTGTGGAAATACTGAGCAATTGTCATTTCGCGTTGTGCTACCGACAACAATTTGCTCTCTAGGAGTTGAAGTCTGGTGTCATTCTTCATCGAAAAAAGTGTGGCTAGCGTATTCCAGGCCTCTTTAGGGGTTTCGTCCTTACGAATATGCTCTAGCACCTCATCTTCAATCGTCGTCTTTAAAGCAAACATCGCCTTGCCTGCTTTAATTTTCCACTTTAGCAATGTACCGTTTGCATCCTCATCATTTGCTTCACTTTGCCACATCAACCTCCCACAAATCTTGGCCACTGCATGTAAGATTTCATGCAAGTCGACCATGAGTTGTAGTTTTGGTTGTTGAGCTTTCTAATTCCGCCAATGACCTGTAAATCACTCATCTTCTAACCAGGCTCTGATACCAGATGTTGAATCAGAGAGCACAACAATAATGTTTAACGGAGGATGAAACTAGACTTTACTGCAGAAAACAAAGAATAAGTAAATGAGACACTCTAAACTTATTTATTCAAATGCATCAAGAAAGCCTTAAATAGGCATACATGAAACAACCTAACAACAAACTCTCCTAATATTCAGCATACCACTAAACCATTAACACGACTCAGCTAAAGACTAGGTAAACAAATAATAGCTCAACAAAACAAACCAAATAAAACAATAACAACCTGACCACTTAGCTAGTAAATAGGAATAATAATCTTAGCTAATTATTCATCAAATAGACTCAGTCAATTAACTGTTGCACAGCTGGTGTTGTTGTTTAACACTTCACAATGGCTCAACACTTCACAATGGAGATGGTGCAGAAAACAAAACAGTATACAGGTTGTTCCACATCGTTTCTCAACTGCAACAATTCGTACCAGCTTGTAGATATTAATAACTGGTTAATTTCACTGCCCATCTATGGGGTTTGAACAAATTTTGACTGCTCCTTAAGGTTTGATTTCATCCAACTTCCCTCTTTTGTCAGCTTAGATGATTATTTTATTCCTAAATCCCTAAAGTATAGTAATCAAGTATTTGTATTTTGAAGTAAGGATATACAAGGGTAAAATAATCATTTAATTTACGCGAAATTGACATAAGGGGTCAGTTAAATCATCAAACATCAAAGGGACAAATAAATTTTGCCCAAACCTCAAAAGGGAAAAACCTGCCATGGTCAACCCGAAACTTTCACCAATGAAACTTTCACTTATGTCACATATGTACTCACATCCGTGATCTGTTGAGTTGACTAGGTTTCCTAGCTACACGAAACTTTCACCTAATAGTTACAACCAACTCCATTACCAATTATCTATGTCCCAATGAAGAGAAATGGGAGGATAAAATTCAATGAATTTTCTACCAAGTTAGCAATGAAACAATTTCTTCCCCCTATGAATCTTTATAAGATATAACTAGTCCGTATGACTTTAATGCCATATTGACGATTTTCAGCATGATTAAGAGAGTACTATACTTCAAAATCAAATCATGACATTCATGTCAATCTGGCACGAAAAGGTGCATTAATGACAATAGAGCCAAGGACATCAATGAGACCGAGATCTAACATCTATGTCATGAAAAAGCTCCCTGCAAACAAGTGCATTCGTTTTAACAAAAATACAACTAGAAATAAAAAGACGGATATTTCAGAGACTGTTGCTTCAAGCATGCAAATATTTATCCTCATAACATTATAAAGTGATAAACAGAAAACATTCTCACCCGAACACAGAATACCCAGCACCCAACAAAACGCAATTGTTGAAGACATAGAGCTAGATATACTACTGGAGAGAATCTAATGGACAGTTAAGAAATTCAACACATGAGATTTGTTACCTCTTAAATAAAATACTCTCTTGAGCTTTAATACACATCTTGTAGAAATAAAGGACCGAGCAAAAGATCTGATAGTTGATGAAGGCCAAACATAGTGAAACGTTAGAAGCCCAACAATACAGGATGGTGCTTCTCAGGTTCAAAGTTAATTAACCAAATGTCTTGGAGCAGTGAGAGCATAATCCTCCAAGCAGTGGAAGCATGATTCAATATCCACTTAGTAGGATTGTAACATACTTCACAATGGCTCAACACTTCACAATGGGGATGGTGCAGAAAGCAAAAGCGGTATTCAGGTTGTTCCACACCGTTTCTCAACTGCAACAATTCGTACCCGCCAGTAGATATTAATAACTGGTTAATTTCACTGCCCATCTATGGGGTTTGAACAAATTTTGACTGCTCCTTAAGGTTTGATTTCATCCAACTTCACCCTTTTGTCAGCTTAGATGATTATTTTATTCCTAAATCTCTAAAGTATAGTATTCAAGTATTTGTATTTTGAAGTAAGGATATACAACGGTAAAATAATCATTTAATTTACGCGAAATTGACATTAGGGGTCAGTTAAATCATCAAACATCAAAGAGACAAATAAATTTTACCCAAACCTCAAAAGGGCAAAGCCTGCCATGGTCAACCCGATCAATAACTATGGATAGATTAAGTAACACACTTATACTTTCCTGTGCATACCAAATAATGAGCATTAATTTTAATAAAAATATAGGTTATACACGACCATTGATAGTTTATAATTTCGACATAAATTACAATGATATATCTTATGAACCAATAATTTAAGATTAAGACTTTCTATTGTATAATCCCTCAGTCCCATTACAAAAGGCACAAAATGGGATTTGCACAAAATTAAGGAAAGTGTATTGTGGTGTAAGTGTATTGAGTATGAAAAGTGAAGTAGGAGAGAGAACAGAGAAACCAGTCCCCACCTCTCCAAGATAATTTCGAGATAAATTACAATGATATATCTTATGAACCAATAATTTATGATTAAGACTTTCTATCCTATTCCTAGGAAGTTTTAATTAGCTTTACTACAAAAGATGCACAAATACCCATGACTTTGTGTATCAGAAAAAAAAAATAGAAGACAACAAACCAGTCCCCACCTCTCCAAGATAATTTGCAAGAACAAAGAAATTTTCGTAGGAAAAAGTTTTCTTTCTTCCCATCACTTTTCCAAGTTATAACTCCAACCTTTCCATGCACCTTCCTTTTAACTTCCTTTCAACCCCCAGACTATTTCCATTCAAAGTCCAACTTTATCTCCCCAACTCCCTTTATATATATGCATAGCTTCACATATTTATTGTTCGTCTGAAACTCAAAAAATCCTCATCTTTTTTAAATTGTATGTACTATATATTTCAAGGCCCTTACGATAAGAGGTAGCTAGTTCATAGTATATATTATCCGCTATGTATACGACGGTACTTGGATTGTTCAGAATCGTTTCCTTGCACATAATTCTCAGTAGGATGACAAGTTTTCCCAAGTTTTTCGCAAGATGTCAGTATTTTATCAATTCTTGGCTCGCTGTTTCTTGGAATTATTCTAAGGTTGATCAGATTGAAAAATCGAGGCATGAGTTTGAGTCGTCAAGAAGGCAGCTTTCTTTTGCTGAAGCTGCCAAGAAGATTGTCGATGATAGTCTACGAAGAGACGAGGTGGAGTCTTTGGTGGAAAGGCTGGGCCTCTTTTGCTATCCTGAAGGTCAATTGCTTCAGGAGAGGATGGGCTCTGCTGACATTTCTAACCTTTTTGAAGAGAAAGAGCCTTGCTTGGATGAAGTGAAGGGAGCTTTGGATGTTTTTGATGAGAACAGAGATGGGTTTATCGATGCAAAGGAGTTGCAGAGAGTATTATGTGCTCTGGGATTGAAAGAAAGATCAGAGATGGAGGACTGCAGGCGGATGATCCAATTACACGATGGAAATGGAGATGGGAAAATAGATTTTGTTGAATTTGCAAGGTTTATGGAGATGAGCTTTTGCTGAACTCCTCTTTTAGGAAGACTTGGAAATTGTATAGATTTAAAACATTCTTTCTACTCACAATCGAGTATAACAAACTACATTTGTGTTCATTTTGTATGTTTGTAAAAACATCCATCACGTATACGGGGAACTACGAACTATCCAAGACTTGATTAACAAAGGTTAATTTTCAAAAATTCAAATTATGGATTTCGTGCTTAGAGATTAATGCAAGAAAAAGTGTAATAACACGTAATCGAAGCAAAGGACAACTATTAAACTGAGAATTATTATTCACCTTACAAGTAAGATCAATTACCTTTTTATCGAGAAGCTTGTATGAACGAGTATCTATCCTAGTAAACTTCTTCCAGGGTATGGTTTTTCTTACTTGTCCTTGAAGGAAAACACATAAGTTATCTACGAGTTCTCGGGAAATACCTTATAGATTAAATCCAAAGCTTGTTGATGCGGAAGATTTCGAAGCCATGTGCTACGAGGACCACGATAAGTGTTGATATCCGCAATCACCACCTCTTCGTCCGATTCAATATCACAAGATGGATATTGAATGTTGTTTCACTCTCAAATCCAGTGCACTTGATGGTTGCGGAGATAGTATTTCTTGAGTCTGCGGAGGTATATATGGAATATTACGTGTCATGCTGTGTAAGTTGGATCGAAATGAGACCCAATTTATAGAATCTTTGGTTGGACTTTCCAGCCATAGAGTCTCATTCCATATAAGCAGATCTCTTATTTGACTTATCCTCCAAATTCCCCTTATCCCAGATGAACGCATCGCTTAGTCAGGGAATAATAAATCACGTTTCTAACATCTCCCACTTGGTCAAATGGGATATGCCATATACATTCTCAAGACTAGCAATACTCATCTCTTCATACGCTGCGAAGCGAGGCGCGTGACCGTATTTAGAAAAAGTATAAAAGGGCAGGAGTGCTATATCAAATACCATCTACTGAACATAGCACATCCTCGTTAGTCAAAAACTCGCCTATGCCCTGCTTACATTATGATTACATCACTTTAAACATCTTTAACCCCTCATAAATGGTGTTTAAACCTCAATAAGTTTAGGTGCTCAAGATCAATCTTTTTGAACCGTGTGTTCAATATGATCGCCTAGCATCGAGTAACTAAATAAAGATGTATATCATAATTATCTTCCTTAGATTCTCATGTCAATTA
>JAFEMH010001356.1:485000-487350 GCA_022495995.1 Adenophora triphylla var. japonica | reverse complement strand
TCTTAAGTATTAGGGACATGGAGTTCGCTCTTTGCGGTGTACCCTACTTGAAGAAAAGGCATAGATCACTTGGGTCTCTACACTTGAAATATAACTTGAAGCACAGGAGCTCGTACATTACGATGCTTTCTTGTTTAAAGAAGTGTATTGAGACCGTGTTTAACAAGCAATGTACTTAAAAATATATATAGGCATATAATGCCTAAAGTGCATGAAGGAAAATGCTCGGCTTGTTATGCCTCAAGTGTTTAAAAAGGCTAAGCTTTTATTATGCCTCAAATGTTTGAAAGCTGAAAAATATTTATCAAGGGATTTTGTATCATAAGTGTGTTTATCCTACGTGTTACCATTTCATTGCCTTAACACATTAGTGTGTGCTATATTAGTTTTTAATTTCTTATTTTCGAAATATTGTTGATTAATTTCTCAAAATACGAAAGATCTTTCCAATTAAAGAGTTTACGATTTTTGAAAACGTCTTCCAAAACAAGTTTCATTTATTTTAGGTAAATCTTAGTTTTGTTACTAACCCATATTTATTTTGAGTCAGTGTTTAGTTGTGTCATTTAGTTACAAAATATTGTTTTGGGGCTTGAATTCTGAAAATATTTTTTTCTTAACTTATTTTAACTTATTTTTTATTTTACAAATTATTTAGTTTACTTATTTTTTTTTGTTTTTTACGTTTTTGTACTTAAAAAATAAAATAAAAAATAAATAAAAATAAATATATATTCTTTTATTTTTAATTTTGTGGCAACCGTGAAAGTTTTATCCTTGAGTTGGTTGGGGTTTTAAAAATTTGTGTGGTTAGGGTTTATTGTTAATGAGTGGATAGGGTTAAAGGTGTAGGGTTTTTAGGAATTTAGATGGGATGGGGTGTCTAATCAAATTAATTTTTTTGTTCCTCGCCGTCTCTCTCTCTCTCTTTAAATTCCTAATTTATCTCTAACTCTCCTATTATCTCTCTCTAACCGTTACTCCACTCTACCTCTTTAAACCCCGTTCCAGTGTCTTTCTTCCTTTCTCAACCTAGGTCGAAAAAATTCGATTTCCAAAAATTCCCTCGTATCTCCATTGGCATCTCCATCCAAAGCTAGTACCGGAACCTTTCCCACTTACGGACCAAATGGACATCTCCACCCTAGCATTGCTCCATGGTGGCATCTCGTCAATGGCCATGTAAACTTCCCCAATGATCACTCCAAGCTCTTTCTCCACTGGCCAACCAAATAGGCGATAGTTCCTTCCTGCGGCCCCATTACCTCGTTTCGATCAAGGCATTCCTAAAGTGACTCTCATCACTGTCGAGCCAAAAAAGGAAGAGGAAAGCCCATTTATAGCGTAAAGCTGTTCTCCCCAGGAATGTCGCAAAAGGAGGTCTTCCCGAGACCGCATTAGATCAATCGGGTCCAAGGCACTGAGCTTCAAATACCTCTCTTGATCCGGTTGAAGTCTCGTGGAAGCTCTATTGATGTGTCCTCGCCCCGTGTGCAGCTGGCGAGAACTTCATGAAGCAAACAAGGAAAAGGAGGCCTATACGTTGGACTCATTTGATGCTTCGGGGTAGATGGTGATGAAGAGGAGACCCTCTCGATTATCGAAAAAAAAAAAGAAGGCCAAGTGGCAAGCCGTGAGTGCTACCGGAAGTGCTAGCAAGAAGAGGATATCATGCTCGAGGTAACACTCTGTCCCCTCTTACGTTTCCTAAACATTCCTCTGAAGTGATAATTACGGTGATGAGGGGTTACTCAAGGCTGAAGAGGATAAAGCTTTTCCAGAAACCTTTTCTTACTTTGGAATATTATAAGAAAAGAAAATATGGAACTTTTGGTTAAATAGTTACGAGTAAAGAGAATTTTAAAAGAGAAGCACATTGATGAGGGTCGAGTTGGAAAAGGAAGGAGTGGTTGAGTTTTTAAAAAGGACGGGAATTTTATTAATGCTAATAATCATGCATCGTGTTTGTTAGAGAGTGTCATTCGCGAATTTCTTTTGGGCCAATTTGCATGCTCATTTGGATGATGAAGTGCACTAAATATGGAAAAGTGTTTGTTAGGGGAAGAGTCTATTCTTTTACTCCGGCCCTAATTAACAAAGTTTTAGGCCTCCCTAATGTAGATGATGAGAGCATTAGTGGTCGATAGAGATGAAATGGTAAAATTGCTCACTCACAACAAAGCTGCAGTCTTGGCCTTTGAAAGAGAAACTTCATGCTTCTAGATTATCTTCTCTACATTACGTACTACACTGGCTGTGCATCTTCAATTAGTTCCTACAACTAATGAACCAATTGTGACTTTGGAGCATGCGAATGTGTTGTATAGATTGGGTAAAAATTTAAGGATTA